>CM058229.1:38564351-38747021 GCA_030180135.1 Orychophragmus violaceus
GTGAAAATGAAGTGATCTCCACCCTCCATTTGTCTCACTTGTCCTCTCCATCTTCCTCCACGACTTCACACAAAAAAACTAGCCAAAAACATTGCATTTCATCACTTACTGTAACGCCCCTTTCCCATTATCCGCTGACCGTCGAGCTGACTGGTCAACAACCAAACAAGAACAAGACCAGATCGAGCCCGAGCAAGTCAAATAGGAAAAGTTCGTCACAAGACAAAGCCAGAGACGATCGGGGTGAGGCAAAGGCTCCAACTGACCCGTCCTTGACTCCACTATGCTCACTTCCACAATACAAAGCTCGCAACCTGTATTGCTTCCGTGAGATGTGTCGGTCCGGACTAAACCAATATATCAGGGAAGCATATTTTTTACTGAGCAAATAAACATTTACATAACGTTTACCCATTACAAAGCAACTTTGCCATTAAAATCAACTATTCAGTTCCAACAATAAAATGGCGCCAAAGCCGAACCGAGAAACCGACAAAACATCGAATCAAAATCCCCACCACAAGCGATCCCGAAACTACACCGAGGACCTCCCGCGTCCGTCGCTTATAAAATTCTGAAAACACAAAAGAGTCTAATGAGAGATCTTAGATCACTCAGTGAATCGACTCCCCTCTAAAGGCTTCTAATCTATCTACAACTACACTTTCCCGCCCCAAAACCCAAAATAACAAACAAAGGGGAAATGGTCTATCGCGTACTACCACGGCGTGATAAACCCACAGCACACAAGAACTTGCCAAAAGAATGGAAAGAGATTGAAGAAATCGAAGGCACTGCAGCACATGCCCTTAATTGGACTCGATCTATCTATCGCGCAAACGAACTTACTCCTCTTGAGGTGTCAAGACCTTATGTGATGCATGTGTTTTTGTTGAATACACCAAAAACACCTAAGCCAATTCATTTCACTCTTTCCTCTCTCTCTCTAGCCTCACCCACGACCAGAATCTCTCCCTTATCTCTAGATTCATGCAAGAAACCCAGAAAATTCATATGAATCCTCAAAGAAACTCAAGAACATTCAAAGTGTTCTTGAGTGTTCATAATACCTTCTCACACTAAAAATCTCATAACTCTTTCAATATAAACCCAAATTCACTTCTGCAAAGCCCAGTAGCTTCCTCAGATCTGAACGTTTTGAAGCCATGGATGGATAGATCTCCTCTTTCCGATCAGTTTGATGGGTGGATCGTCGTCTGAGTCGCCGGAAAAAGGGGTGAACCGACCGGTCAACGCCGGACCACCATCGGTCATCGCCGGAGAAGTCGCAGGAATCCTTCCTCCGTCGTCTCTCTCTTCCGCCGGTTCACTGGTGTTTGTTTAGAATTGGTTTGGTTCAAGATTGAAGTCGGTTTGGTCTGATTGAAGTGGTTCAGCTGGTTCAGATTGGTTCAACCGACTCAAGTTTGGTCAAAGTAAAAGTCAATGGTCAAAGTCAACGGTCAACAGTCAAAGTCAATGGCCAACGGCCGGTCAACGACATGGTCAACGTGGGTCAACGCGTTGACTCCAGCCGGTTTTTTTGTTTCGGTTTGTCTGCGGGTGTTCGGGAAGTTTCGGAGTTCGTGTTCGTGTGTTTGGGAGGTTCAGGTTTAGTTCAGGGTCTCGGGGAGTTGTATCCGCATCCGTGCCATTCATTCCGACCTAAATCACTGTGAGTCGGCTCAAACACCGTAGTTTAATGCATATAGATCGAGAAATTGGAAACCGTAGAATTATGATTGCATACCCGGATGTGATTGATTGTGTTTGAGAATTGAATGGTTAAATTAACAATAAACCGGTTAGGATTTAAGACGCATGTTAGGATTATGAGAATTAAATGGATTAAACTTGTTGTGTGCCGTTAGGTTGATAGTAATATTGTGTGATGCATTCATATAGTCATTGCATGTTAGGGCCGTATATGCATATATAAGTATGTAAAGAACGTTATTGAATGAATCTAAGTACGGGAATTAAGACGAGTTAAAATATGGAATTAAACCTAACGAACGTATAGTGTATGGAATGATATTGGGATTACCTAGAAATAATGAATTAAGTTAATGAAAGATGAGACGTCGGGAGTTTAGTAAGCTACTAGCTCTAAACCGATGGATCGGGGATTTGATAAAAGATACTTAGGAAAGGTTAAGAAAAGGGAAGTGTTGTGATTGGTGAGACGTCTACGGATTAGCAATCCGCTAATCCAAGGTAGCGGACGTGAATCAGTTGAAAGACTTTAGAAACCCTAATAGGCCTGATTGTGTGGTGATTGTGTGATTGTGTTGTTGTGTGGTTGTCGTTGAGCTTTCTGTGCAGGCCTGTTAGATCGTCTCGGTGTTGGGCCGAGCGATCCGTGTGGATACTTGACTTGGTCACGGGACCGGTTAAGCCATGGTTGCTGACTCGGTACGGTGCCGAGTCAGAGCGGTGGTGATAGTGTGTGTGTGAGTAGACTTGCGGGATACGGTGTTGATTTGGTTGTTGATTATTGATTGAGATTGATTGTTAGAGTCTATGTGAGTCTGCGTGTTTACATTTCTGCACTAGGACTCTAGGGTGCGTTAGATCCCGCAAGTCTAGGTGTTTGGATACGTTTCGGTACTTCCGACCCGATTGGATCCACAGGTAGTTGCCTAATCGGATCATGGTGATTCCGGTTATGGTGTTAACCTACTAAGTAACGCCGATAGGTGTGTAGTCCGGAGAATACGGGGTCGCGTCCTAGGGCCGGACTGCATGGAAGCTTGGGTTGCCAGGGGTAACTTGAGTAACCTCGTATCGATGGACGGAGAACGGTGTCCTAGTCGTTAGACTTCATGTATACGTCTAGGAGTCGGGGTTTAGTTACTGTGAGATCTGGGATTCACACTAAGAATTTGTATTCGTGGATTTGGACTTTTGGATATAGAAATAGTATAGTTTCCTATGAATCAAAGACTTTATTGAGATTGATCATCGAGATAGAACAAACACAGTCGAGAAGAGAATACAAAGTATAAATCGAGCTATCTAATCGAAGTGTTCTTAGCCTAGGTTGGAATTTTTCTTTAATGAGCCGCCACTTCTCTTCTTAAATAGCCTCGATTCTGATCTCTTCGTCCCGATCTTTCGGCCTCGTCGTTGTAACGATCTCCGAGATTTATGCGGATCAGTTGTACTGGCGAAGACCGAGTTGCTCAATCCCCACGTCATCCTCTGCCGAGCTCGAGCTCGATTGTCTCCGGCTTCGGCATCGTCTGGGCCTTTCCAAGGCGCTTGCTTCGCTTGGGCCCAACAAGAGAGTTGGCTCTCCCGTCTGTCTTTGATTCTGGAATGGGCTCGTAATTACGGGCCTTTGTCTTGTCTGTTAATGGGCCGGATTTCCTAGGGGGAAATCCAGTACCAACAATAGCCCCCCAGCCCATTGAATTCGAGAAATCGAGGTTAATGGGCGGTGGACGTTCTTGGGAAGAGGCGCGTGCCTAGGATGTGACAAATCTAATGATTATTTTCGCCCCATCCATTGATCTTGTTTTGATCCAATGGCGCGGAGTGAGCGCATGAGACGAGCTGAACTACTTATCAGCGCGTCGGCAGTTGTTGCGTGCGCGGATTTTTAGAATCCATTTTCCACCGTAGATCTGGTCGATCGTTAACGGCTCAGATTCGAAGATCGCGAAGCGTCTGCTCGGGCTCGTTCTTTTTTGATGACGTGACCCAATTACTGCGCGCTTTGTAGCCGTTGATCTCAGATCAACGGCTGGCGAGAGGGAAGCGAGGGGTCCGAGTCATCTCGATCCTATCAGCAATTAATGCGAGTAAGGAGTCGTACGGGCGATACTGCGCACAATCTTTGATATAAATAATCATTCGCATTGTTTGAAGGAAGTCCTTTGCTTTCCTACTCTTAACCTGTTCGAACTTTTTCTCCCTACTTCCTTTGTCGTTAGAGAAAAAGTTTTCTTTCAGAAACTTTCCTTTTTCCTTCATGGCTTCTAGGGATCCTGCGGGAGCGAGTACGAGTGCGGCGGCGGGGTCGTTTGGACCGCACCTGCCGTCTTCGCTAACCGTGGACCGTATCCAGCAATTGAGGGTGCTCTGCCGGATTCCGACGGAAGTTGAAATCGTCATCCCTTCTTCGGCGGTATCCCCCGAAACGGTCATAGAGGGCTACTGCTGTGCCTCCTATACGTATTTCAAAAAATGTGGGCTTTTCTTTCCCATTCCTCGCCTCGTCTTCTTGGTGCTGGCCCAACTCCAGATGGCTTTCTATCAGATGACGCCGAATTTCGTTTGGTACGTTATCGGACTCGGAGTTAGGGCTGCGGAGGAAGGGATTGAGTTTGGTCCCGAGGAGTTAATGCGGGTTTGCTCGGTGAAGCAAGATTCCCGCTTTCCGGGGTCGTACCGTCTTTCCCCCCGGTTTGGGAGGATCTTGGACGGTGTCCCGCCGAGGGAAGGGTGGAGGGACCAATATTTTTTCTTTAGGACGACTCACCACTCGGTCGGAGAGTTTGATTGCTCGGTCGTTCCCTCGCGGTGGGCTTCCGACGTTGGTGAGGCTTTCTTACTGCTATTTTGGTTAGTATTTCTTGTGTCAGTTTGATCCCTGACATGCTTCGTTATATATTGCAGAGTTCCCTGAATCGCTTGACCTTAATCCTGTCACGGAGGCCTTAATAGCCCGTCTGAGGAGAGGTTCCGTTAACTGGGACAGTTTCACGGTCGAGCGTGTACAAGCTGCCTTGAGGGTCAATCCAAGAGGGGTCCCACAGGGTCGGTCCCGAGTCTTTCGGGAGCAAACCTTTCCTCCTGCACCTCGCGGGACTTCTCTGGGTCGAACCGTGCGACCTCCGCTTCGTATATTCGAGCGGGCAAGAGAAGGTGAGTTTTCTGTTCGTGACATCCGGCTCGTCATTATTTGGGAAGAGTCTAAAGATTTCTCCCCTCCTTTTTTATTCTACAGGTCGTCCTTCCTCGGGCGTGGGTTCGGATGCCAACACCCCATCTCACGAGAAGCTATCTCGTAGGTCGAGGAGTCGCCGAAACGGAAAAGTCCCCATAGATCTGGCAAAAAGGGTGGAGGATGGGAGTCTGAGCAATGCGCTCTTTTTTGCCATGTGTAATTCTCCTCTCCCTTCCACGGTTGTCCCCCCGAGCTCCGGGGCCCGTGATGCATCCGCGGAGACAGGGGGGGTCTCCTCCTCTCCGGTTATTCGGAGGGCGGACTCGGTACCGTCCAGGGAGCCGGCTTTGCGCGATCCTTGCCCCGACGATCAGGACGTGGGTAGGGATCCTTCCCCCGTACCGAAGCGTCGAAGGATCGATACAGAGACGAGCTCGAGTAGTTCGAGCGAGAGTGTCGGGATGCCCCGGGGCGCGGCCCGTTCGTCGAGGCGCGTCGGACCCGCAGGGGTTCCACTTCTAGTTACCGGGGACCCGGCCTTCGGCGATTTGTATGCCAGGATGGCCGAAGCCACTGGAAAGGTATCAACCATAGTTCTTGTTTTTGCCTTTCTTTGGTAAGAAAGATATTTGAAATTCGTGTCTTTATGTAGTTTCTGGAGGCTACGAGCGGACTTATGGTCCGGTCCGAATGCGAGCTTCGTGAGCGATCGCGGGAGGATGAGCTCGAGGCCGCCAGGAGGTCGGCTCGTATTTTGACCGCAGAGTTGCAGGATTCCTTTGCTCGGGAGGAGGAGCTCGAGAGGAAACTGGCTCGGTATGAGGGGATCGAAGCCCGGCTATTGGTTCTCGAGAATTGCGAGGAGGACCTTTCCCAGAGGCTTCGGGCAGCCGAAGTCCGGGCGTTGGCTGCCGAAGAAACGAGTCGAGTCGCCACAGCGCAAGCTGCCCAAGATCGGATCGACCTGGAGAGAGTTCTTGCGGGGAGGGACTTCGATATAAAGGTTGCGTCCCACGAGGCGAGGAAGAAGATGAGCGGGGAATATTTGGAGATCCTTAAAGGGATCAAGGAGAAGAGCGAGAAGCGGAAGCTCGAGACCAACGCTGAGATTCGCCTCCAAGAAACCCTGGCCAATATCGAACTCATCGCGGAGTTTGCTTCCGGCGAGCTTGACTTGACTCGGGAAGTTCTCAGGTTGGCCGACCAGAAGAGGACGGCCATGGAAGAGATGAACGCCGCGGCGGTCTTTGACTTCAGTGTCGGCAAGTTGAACTTGCCGGCCGTGTTGAGTGACTCGGTCATTTTGGCGCACGCTCCGCCACCGGTTGTTCCCTGCCTTGATCAATATGGATCGAGCCTCCCGACTGGGATTGCATCTACCGGTGATCAGGCGGAGGATGGAGACGAGGCTTCTTCGCGCTCGCGACAATGATGTTGCCTCTAGGGGCTCTTTTTTTTTTGATATGTACATTCTTTGTTTTTTTGTTTTGGAAAAACATTTATTCGCCCAAGCGGGCTTTGTTCGAGGACATTGTGTCCTTCCTTTAACGAATTTCTTTTGGAGTCTTACATGCCTTAGCATAGACTTTACTGTTTTAGTACCTTCACGATTTGATCGTTCGTACTTGAGTTCGGGTCCCTTCGTAATGTGCAGTACGAGTTTAATGTTTTAACGGGAAAGATAAATCAAGTAAACTTACAAAGGCTCGTTGTGCGCGGAGGTCTTTCCGTGTGAGCGGTTGCTTTGACTTCGACGTTTTCGTTTAACGGGAGAGGGTGGCCCTCTAGTTCTTTCGAGCTGTATCAGGTCGGGAGAATTGACTTTGGGAGAGGCCGTTTCAGGTCGCTCGGAAGGGATATTTTCATATCGCTTTGGCTTAGGAGAGATAATTTCATATCTTTCGTTTTGGGAGAGATAATTTCATATCTTTTGTTTTGGAAGAGATAATTTCATATCTTTTGTTTTGGAAATGCTGTGATGAGATATTTCGCAATGATTCTAACTTTCACGACAGAAAGAAGCATTGGATTAAGAGACTTATTTTGATTTCACAAAGATAAGTTGGGGTAACTTCCTCGGAAGCTGCTGAGCTCGGCGTGAGCTTTGTTTTTTTTGGGGGGCGGCTGCGCTCGAAGTCGAGCTGCCTACGTACCCTTTTTAAGGGTATCAAGCCATTTCGTAGTTCGATTATGTTGATGTACTCCTAGTGGAAATATTTTTTGAGGTTGATGATGTTCCAAGGTCGTAGTTCGGGCTTCTGGGTTTCCACCGACTTGAGTCGGTAGACCCCGTCCTTTACGACGTCGGTGACCTGGTAAGGACCTTCCTACTTCGCTCCTAATTTTCCAGCGTGTTCTTCCTTTTTATGGTCAAACACTTTCCGCAAGACGAGCTCTCCTACTTGAAACCTTCGAGTTTTGATTCGGGAATCATAGTAGCGAGATGCGGCTTGTTGGTAATTCTGGAGTCGAGCTAATGCGAGGTTCCTCCTTTCGTCGATGAGGTCGAGCTCGTCAGTTATCATATTGTTGTTAAGTTCCTCTTGTCGTGGGCATTCTTCTTTGCGAATGCTTGACACGAGAATTTCAGCTGGTACTACCGCCTCGATTCCGTAAGCCAGCGAGAAGGGAGTCTCGCCAGTGGATTTGCGGGGGGTAGTCCGGTAGGCCCATAGTACGGCTGGGAGTTCGTTACTCCAGGTTGTTTTGCATTCGTTGAGCCTTTTCTTGAGGCCGTTCATAATCGCTTGTTAGCTGCTTCTTCTGGCCCGTTCCCTTGGGGGTAGCGTGGCGTTGAGTAAGTCAGCTTTATGTTCCAAGTTCTGCAGAACTCTTTGAACGTGTTTGATATGAACTGAGATCCGTTATCGGTGACGACCTCATGGGGTAGTCCATGTCGGCAAACGATGTTTCGCCAGACGAACTCCTTAACGTGAACGTCCTTGATTTTCTGGTATGACTCTGCTTCAATCCACTTGGTGAAGTAGTCCGTCATCACCAACATGTGTGTGGCTTTCTTTTTGCCAGATGCGACCAGCGGTCCAACGATGTCCATTCCCCACCGCATGAATGGGTATGGTGATGAGATAGAGGAGAATTTCTCCGACGCTTGGTGGATAATTGGGGCATGCTTTTGGCATTTATCGCACTTGTTGGAGAAAGATTCGCATTCGGCGGCCATTGTAGGCCAATAGTAGCCTTGCCTTTTGATTCGCACGGCCAATGCTCGTCCTCCGGAATGGCTTCCGCAGGATCCGTCATGTGTTTGTGTAATCACGGCCAGGGCTTGCTTTTTGTCAAGGCATTTAAGGTAAGGTCTGGAGAGGCTTCTTTTAAAGAGCTCTCCTTGTGTGACACAGTACCTCGCACTCTGCGTTTTAAGTTTCCGCGCCTCCCATTTGCCGTCGGGAACTTCGCCGTTTGTGATGTATCGAATGATCGGAGTTCTCCAATCTTCGTCGTTGTTAGGCTCAGGTCCCTGACTAGTGGATGCGGTCTGAATTGGTCCGTCGGGGACTTTCCCGACGTAAACGGTGCTTCTAGGATCAAGATCATCATAAATCTCGATGATGTCGCTATTAGTGTCTCCGGGACACTCTTTGCGTTTGACATCGTCCTTCACAGCGGGCTCGTCCTCTTTAAAGGACAGAGCTTTGAGAGCTATGTCGATGCTTGGTTTTTCTATCCCTTCGACTGGTATGATCCGTTTGAGGTTAGGATCTGATGTCGATGCTAATGCGGCTAACGCATCGGCTGCGGTGTTTTCACCTCGTGGGATTCGTGTTAGATCGAAGGATTCGATCTGTTCGGCCAATGTATGGACTACCCGTAGGTATGCTTCCATTCGTTCGTCTTTGGCCTCGTAGTCGCCATGATATTGGCTCGTGATTAGTTGGGAATCGCTGAAGGCGTTTACTTCCCGGGCTCCTATGGCTATCGCGAGTCTGAGCCCGGCTATTAACGCTTCATATTCAGCCTCGTTATTCGATGCGGCGAAGCCCAATCTGAACGATTGTTCTAGTACTTCACCCGTTGGGGAGACTAATTTCACTCCGACTCCGGACCCTTGTCTTGAGGAAGCTCCATCGACGTAGAGCTTCCATCTTTGGGCCGAAGTCGGGCCGAGTTCTATAGTCGGAGGGAGCTCGATTATGAAATCTGCCAGTACTTGTGCTTTTAGGCATGTTCGAGCTTTGTATTCAATGTCATACTCGCTAAGTTCGATAGCCCATTTAACCAATCGACCTGATTG
Organism: Orychophragmus violaceus; assembly: GCA_030180135.1. Classification (NCBI taxonomy): domain Eukaryota; kingdom Viridiplantae; phylum Streptophyta; class Magnoliopsida; order Brassicales; family Brassicaceae; genus Orychophragmus; species Orychophragmus violaceus. Next base: position 38,573,498 of record CM058229.1, read on the forward strand.
GCTCGGACTGTGAAGAATGGTTCTCAGTGGTTGAGAGGTCATCACTATGATCGAGTGCGATTGAAAGTACGGTCGGAGTTTCCGAGCCGACGTTACTAGCGCTAAGGCGAGTTTTTCCATGGCGGGGTATCTGGTTTCAGCGTCGATCAAGGTCTTACTGATGTAACACACCGGCCGTTGTTCGTTCTGTTCCTCGCGAACCAGGACTCCACTTACTGCTGCCGTCGAGACAGCTAGGTAGAGGTAAAGGGGTTCTCCTTCTACTGGTTTCGCCAGTATGGGTGGTTCGCTTAAGTAGGCTTTGAGCTGAGTGAATGCCTCTTCGCACTTTTCGTCCCAGAAGAACTTTTTGTTTGCTTTTAAGAAGTGATAGAAGGGTAGACATTTATCAGTCGACCTTGAGATGAAGCGATTCAGAGCAGCTATTTTTCCGGTTAGGCGCTGGACTTCTCGCGTCGTTCTGGGAGATTTCATCTCTATGAACGTTGCGATCTGTTTGGGGTTCGCTTCGATCCCTCTTTCGGTCACCAAGTAACCGAGGAATTCTCCTGAAGGGACCCCGAAGGTACATTTAGCTGGGTTGAGTTTCATCCCATACTTATTAAGAATGGTAAAGCATTCTTTTAGTTGGGGGATGTGATCCTCGTACCTGGAAGATTTTACCAGCATATCATCGATGTAGACTTCCATGGTTTTGCCTAGGAGTCCTGAAAACATCTTGTTGACGAGGCGCTGGTAAGTTGCTCCTGCGTTTTTCAGTCCGAAGGGCATGACTTTGTAGCAGTACGTGCCTCAATCCGTTATGAACGAAGTCTTTTCTTGGTCTTCAGGGTTCATCAATATTTGATTGTACCCTGAGAACGCGTCCATAAAGGATAGCAGCTGATGTCCAGCGGTGGCCTCGACCAGTCGGTCGATGTGCGGGAGTGGGAAGCTGTCCTTTGGACATGCTTTGTTGAGATCCGTGAAGTCTACACAGACCCTCCACTTTCCGTTCTTTTTCTTAACCACCACGGGGTTCGCGAGCCAGTCGGGGTACTTGACCTCTCTGATCGATCCGATTTTTAATAACCGATCGACCTCGTCATTGACGGCTTTGGCCCGCTCAGGGCCTAGTTTTCGACGTTTCTGTCTTATCGGTTTGTAGGTTGGGTCGACATTCAGCTCGTGGCTGGTTACAACGATGTTTATCCCTTTCATGTCTGCTGAAGACCAGGCGAAGGAGTCGACGTTCTGTTTGAGAAAAGAGACCAGTTTGTTCTTAACCGGCTCTGATAGGTCGATTCCGATGCCAACGAGTCTTTCGGGATGAGCCTCGTCTATGCAGACCTGAGTCGTGAGGTCCTTTGGAGGTCCTATTTGACTGGAGTCGTTCGACCTTTTGGTCTGCATGGTGGCGAGCTCCTCCTCTTTCTGTAATTGCTATGCAGGGGATTTCTCGATCTGCTTGTATCCGTTCATGTAGCAATGACGGGAAATCTTTTGACTTCCGTAAATGGTTTTGATCCCTTTGGGAGTTGGGAACTTTATGCATTGGTGGTAGGTCGATGGTACCGCTTTCATGTCGTATATCCATGGTCGACCTAGGATTGCGTTATAGGGAGCTGGCCGATCTACTATGACGAACTCCGTCATTCTCCGAACTCCTCCAGCAATTACTGGGGCGAAGACAGAGCCCATCGAGTATGTCGTTTCGCCAGCAAAACCTACTAGTGGTGTTTTTTTCTTCCACAATCTCGGAGTCGTTGAAGTCCATCTTTTTGAACGCGTCGTAAAAGAGGACATCTACCGAACTTCCTGTGTCAATCATTATCCTTGAGAGTTCGACATCTCCCACTACTAGACAAACGAGGAGGGCGTCGTCGTGTGGCTTGTCGAGATTACTTGTCTCGCTCTCATAGAAAATGATTTCGTGGTCTCGACCCAACATTGGGGTTTTTCCCCCTCTGTCGGTCTCGACTCTTCTTTGAAGAGCTTTGATCGAATTGACCGAGTCGCGGAAAATCTTGGAGCCACCGAAGATGAAGTCGATTCGTTTAGGGGTATAGCCCGTACACCCCCCCCCCCCCCCGCGCAGAGACGAGGGAGATTGATTCTTGAGCGTAAACTCTTGGCAAGAGCCGGAGGCGGGGATAGCGCCGAAACTCCCGGAGTGCCGCTTAGGTTAAGCTCGCCGAGGATGAACTCAACTCGCTTCCGCGACCCATGAGGGAGAGTTTCGGGGGATTCCGGCTCTTTTGACCGTTCCCGTTTGTTTTGGGAGTGCTTTTTGGAGCTCGACTCCTTGGTCTGTTTGTTTTCCTTTTTGTCGGACAGAGTTTCCTCCTCGACTTCGGAGTTTTTTTTTGCTTTCGGACTCCTATTTTTGAGCCTCTGCTTTAGCTCGAGTATAACAATCCTCGGTCGAGTGCCCTCTCTTATTGTGGAAATCACAGAATTTTTCCTCGTCGAACTCGAATTTCTTCGAGCTCTTTGGGCTCTCGACCGCGTTGACGTTCCCTGATTTACGGGAATCCTTTTTCGAGTTTGGATTTTGCGAGCCCGATGGGTTCCTTTCTTTCCGGTGTTTTTCCCTGAGGGCCGTGGTTTCGTCCTCGAGGCGAGCAAAGGCCGATGCGCGATGGAGGGCGTCATCGAGCGTTTGAGGTTCGCGGACTGTTATTTCCTCGCGGAATCAGGTTGAGAACCATAGTCCCCATCTTAACGCTTCTATAGCTACCTCATCTCGTGGGTTCGCGATTTTGGATTTTATTTCCTTAAATCGGTCGATGTACGAGCGAAGTGTTTCGTCGAGTTTTTGAGAGACGCCAAATAAGGCTGCCTCGGTAGTCTTTTCCTCGATGAAAACGGAGTATTGTTTGAGGAAAGCCGTCATGAACTGGGTGAAGTTGTCAATGGACCTTTCTTCCAGTCCGACAAACCATTCTAGGGCAGAACCTGATAGGTTTTCCGTGAAGAGCTGCAGAAAGCTGGCTCCCTCTCCTCATCGGTAAGGTACACCCTTGCCATCGCTAGTCGGAATGCCCTGATGTGAGCTTTCGGGTCTGATTTCCCAGAGAATTCTGGAAACTTAGTTTTCTTGATCTCTCGGATCCTTGCAAACGAAATCCGATCTGTGAACGGCGTTTGTTGTGTTTCTTCGATCACTCGATCGATGTCAGGAGCCGCGCTCGTCGCCATGTGAACTTTCGAGCTCAGACTGTTAAACTGGGCTTTAGCCTGTTCAATGTATTGTCTAAGCATATCGTGTTCATCGCCCTCTGCGGGTGCGAACTGAACTTGTGCCTGACCTGACGTTTATTCCGGAAAAATGGGGTCGAGGAGATCGATCGTTGGGATCGACCTCGTCTGATCGACCTGGGGTGTTCGGAACTGAACTTAGTTTGATTCGTTAAGGAGTCCCGAGCTCGAGGCGAAGGTAGAACCTCCTAGTTGCCTTGGTCGGATGTTAGAGTTACTCGGGAAAGGTGGTGGCCCGGGTAATGGTCGGTTTCTTGATCCGGTTGGGTCTGTGACCATTGAACTCGAACCAAATGGGGTCGGTATCGTGATAGGGGTCATTGTAGGGTGGAAGCCGCTATTTGACGTATTACCGAAATTTCCCGACGTTCCCGGAGGAGTTACTACCTGGGAGAAGTCCAAGCGGGTACACGGTGGAGGACTTATGGGAGTTCGCGTTGGTCTGCCCCCTTGACTTTGACTGGCGAGCTCTTCAAGGCGAGCGTTTAGACGCCGCTCTTGTTCGTCGAGCTGCGCTGCCAGAGAACGGTTTGCGATCTCTTGGGCCCTTGCGCTTGCCTCGTTGTTTCTCGTTCGATCTACCAACAGGCTTAACATCGAACGGATCTCGGCAAGATCGCTTGGCCCTTGTCTCTGTGGAGAAGAAGGTAGTGGCGAATTGGGTCTGGTTACTCCATATCCTCCTCCTGGGGTGGGTATTGAGTCATTTCTCATCCACACCCAGTTTCTGCTCGGATCATTAGTTCCTGACAAAACATTTGTCGGAGTCTGGCTCACCGCGATTGTTTGAGCGACGGAGCCGGCTGGTGCCGAGGTCGTGGAGACTGAGGCAGAGCTCGTCAACACGCCGTCGGTCTGACCCATGTTTCTTACCCCGGTAGTGTTCTGAGGAACGTTGTCGACCGTTTGAGGGCGGTCAACCGGCGGTGTGGCGCTGGGAGAGCCAGTTTGGTCGGGATTCATCTCGATCTATCGGATCTAGGATCTGATTCTTAAGATAGGAAAGGCTATAGAATGTCCCCACAGTCGGCGCCAAATGTGAGATCCGGGATTCACACTAAGAATTTGTATTCGTGGATTTGGAATTTTGGATATAGAAATGGTATAGTTTCCTATGAATCAAAGACTTTATTGAGATTGATCGTCGAGATAGAACAAACACAGTCGAGAAGAGAGTACAAAGTATAAATCGAGCTATCTAATCGAAGTGTTCTTAGCCTAGGTTGGAATTTTTCTTTAATGAGCCGCCACTTCTCTTCTTAAATAGCCTCGATTCTGATCTCTTCGTCCCGATCTTTCGGCCTCGTCGTTGTAACGATCTCCGAGATTTATGCGGATCAGTTGAACTGGCGAAGACCGAGTTGCTCTATCCCCACGTCATCCTCTGCCGAGCTCGAGCTCGATTGTCTCCGGCTTCGGCATCGTCTGGGCCTTTCCAAGGCGCTTTCTTCGCTTGGGCCCAACAAGAGAGTTGGCTCTCCTGTCTGTCTTTGATTCTGGAATGGGCTCGTAATTACGGGCCTTTGTCTTGTCTGTTAATGGGCCGGATTTCCTAGGGGGAAATCCAGTGCCAACAGTTACCATGTCGGTAACGGTGGAAACCCGTGGAAGTTACCGAGATCGTAGGGGCCCAGTGGTGTGTTGGTGTGGTTGGTAGTGCGCGGTAGATAGATCGAGTCCAATCGAGAGCATGTGCCGCAGTGCTCCCGATTTCCTCTAATCGCCTTCTCTTTCTTTTGGCAATTGATTGTGTGGGGGCTCGACACGACGTGGTAGTGCGTGATCGGCTATTTGTTATGATTGTTTGTTATTTTGGGGTTTTCGGGCGGGAATCTATAGTTGATAGATAGATTAGCAGCCGTAGTGGGGAGCCGACTCGCTGGGTGATCTTAGATCACTCGTTAGACTCTTTTGTGTTTTTCAGGTTAGCAGTGACGGACGCGAGAGATCCTCGGTGTAGTTTCGGGATTGCTTGTTGCGGGGTTTTGATTCGATGATTTCAAGGTTTTCTCTCGGTTCGACTTGACGCCAATTTTTGTATCGAGCTTTGAGGGTTCTTTTGTTAATTAATGAAATGATTTGTAAAAATGACTATTAAACGTTGTGCTGAACGTTTGATTACTCAGAAATGAATATGCTTTTCTGATATTGTGTTTAGTCCGAACCGACACAACTCACAGAAGTGGTACAAGGCGTACGACTTGTACTACGGAAGTGAGGATAGCGGAGTCAAGGACGGGTTAGTGCGAGCCTTTGTCTCAAACCGATCTGTCTCTGGCTTCGTCCTGTTTGACTTGCTTGGGTTCTATCGATCATGTTCTTGTTTGATTGTTGGCCGGTCAGCTCGACAGTCTGCGGACGACGGGAAAGGGGCGTTACAAGAAAAGTGATATCAGAGCATGGTTTTGCATGGGTTTCGAAGCTGTTTATTTCTGAGTGTTTTCCGTGTTTTATCGAGTCAAAAAATTGTGTTTTACTCAAGCATCCATTAGGAAACCGAGCTGCGTCTGTAAATCCGGGGTTGGGATGGGATAGGAATTTGTATTATTTATACTAATGTTTATTTGTGTTTTTGATTGCAGTCAGCAGCAGTGTGTCCCTGGACGGATTGTGTGTGGGTGTGTGCATAGTGTAGGAGATTTCAGCGAGCAGTATGAGTCATCGTCGGACGATAGCGGCAGAGTATCGAGCTCAGTTGGAGCAGCGCCGAGAGAGTTTGAGGGTGAAACACCCCATCCCGACCATAGGCTCGAGACGGACGTCTCACTATCTAAACCGTTCTAAGTTGAGGTTCGTTTGGGAACCTCAACCCTATTCGTTTTATACTTAGCCAAATTTATCCAAACATTCATTCCATTCATTCATTCCATTCTAACATATTCTAAGGCAAGAGCAAATAAGAGAAATAGACATTTTTATTAATAACGAAAGGTACCAATACAATGTAGTCAATCCGCATTATGCTAATAGTATTCGGTCCTAAGTACAATGTCTATCTATTACACCACTCGTCACTCGGTCCTTGTGTCCGCGCCTAGGAGGAATCATCCCCATGATCCTCCTTGTTACCTGAAAGCCAAACAATTCATGATTTCATATTTATTTAAGTTAGACTTAACAACCTAACATTTAGTTATATATGATCCCTTTAAATTCCCTTTTACAATCGCTTCCCTATATACATTTTCTAAGCCTTATCGTTCCATATACTTAGCCAAATCCTTGACCCGAACGTTCGTTAGACTGTCTGCATCGCGTCCGTATGGTCATTCACGTACGACCGTAAGATCGCCCGCGTACGTCCGTGCGTTTTTCCTCGTGCGTCCGTGTGGTCATTCGCGTGCATCCGGGACGGGTCGATGTCACGACCGTACGGTCGCGTTGCGTGTGTACGTACGTACGTTCACGGTCGGACGCGCAACTATCCCGAAGGAAGTCACGGTCGATCCGCGGTTGCACTACGATCATCCCATGGTCGCGTCAGCCAACCGTCCGCGAATGGTTGCGACTGTCCGCACGAACGGATGTGATCGTTCCACGGACGGTTACGATCGATCCTTACGTTCGCGCGTCAGACCACGGCCACGCTTAACGACCCGCGTCCATCCTTATACGTTCGCGGTATATGTCCGGATCACGCTGGCCAAGTCACGGCCGGTCACGGTTTCAATCCAATCCTCTCGATCGGTTCATACTGGGCTGATCATGTCTTTAGTCCCACGGTCTCGGTATAACCGTCCCCCTAGACAGCCCATTTAACCGTCCGAACCACATAATCCTTTGCGCCCCAATTATGAATTGAACCGCGCCCAAACCGCTCAAGACCGTTAGACACGACCAAGGCCATTGGCCGGTCGTGTTGGCTTATATGAACTTTTAAGGCCGAGTATAGGTTCTCCCTATACCGGTCCTACTTAGAAGAAGAAGAACAACAATCCGGCCACAATCAATCCGACCGTATAGCCATTGGCGTGGCCAAGGCCGACAGAGAAATAGGCGCGGATGTTACCTTGGAGGTTGTGGTCGATTTGCCATGATCCTTGGCCGGTTCTCCAGCCATGTTTCTCGATCTTAAACCGCATTCTTCAACCACCAACTCCTCTTGATCGCTAGCCTTTTTCCTCTTGAATCCGGCCGCTCTCTCCCTCTCGCTTTATTCACGATTTTATGGCCTTTTGCCTTGGTGAATTTCTGGGTTTTATCCCTTGTGTAAGTGTGTGCGAAAATGGCCTCCAAGTCTCATATATATAGCCCTCCAATCGCCCCAAAACCGCCCAAGGCAAGGGGTGTCTTATGGATTGCGAATGGACACAATGGTCATTGGGGTCCATTCGCTAATGAAGGCCTTAATCATCTAGTGACACTAGCTGATCATCTGATTTCACACTCCTACACTCTAGCTCAGCTGAGCTGAACTGGTACTTCAGTCCTTCAGCTGTTTAGCTCGGCCGTTCAGCTTGTTTGAGCTAAACCCTACACTTCCCGCTCCTTTCTCTTTAGGTCAAACTCCCGTTCAATTGAGTTTGACCATGTTCTGTCCATGGAACACTATTATAGATCCTTTGGATCGTGAGTTTTGTCTTCTGGTTCCATGAACAGCCCGAATGGCCCTTAGGCCGGTTCGGGGATGTTACAGAGGGCACAGCCCCCTTGAAATGGATTCGTCCCCGAATCCGATCCAAGGTGTTCGTTTCTTGTAAACTCCTCAAACCACTCTGGGTAGTCGGCCTTGATTCTATTCTCAGTTTCCCATGTTATCTCCTTAACTCCATTGCAAATCCATTCGACCTTCACCTTCTGGATGACTTTCTTTCTGGTTGCTTTTTCCAACCTATCAAGAACTCTTAAGGGCCGCGTTTCTAAAGTGAGATTTGCCTTTAGATCCTCGGGAATCTCGGGCATAATCTTGTCTTGATCCGAAAGGCACTTGCGTAACTGTGAGACATGGAACACATTGTGAAATGCTTCCATCTCATTGGGCAAGTCTAGCTTGTAAGCGACCATCCCGACCCGTTCTAGGATCGTGAACGGCCCTAAGTACCTTGTATCAAGTTTTCCACGTTTGGAAACCCTTGCCCTTCCTTTGAAGGTGATCATCTTAAGGTAGACTCGATCTCCAACTTGGAACTCGATGTATTTCCTTCTTTTGTTTGCATAATTCTTTTGGCGGTCTTGCGCCTCCTTCATCTTGGCTCGTAGGAAACGGATTTGCTCAGTAGTCTCTTCTATTATCTCCAGCCCAAGGACTTTGGATTCACCCACTTGCGTCCAGGACAGTGGAGTCCTGCAGGGCCGCCCATACAACGCTTCATAGGGTGACATTCCGATGCTTGCTTGGTAACTGTTGTTGTAAGCAAACTCGGTCAAGGGCAAATACTTTTCCCAAGAGTCACCCCAATCCAGAACACATGATCTCAACATGTCTTCTAACGTTTGTTTGGTTCTTTCTGACCGACCATCCGTTTGTGGATGATAAGCCGTACTCATGTTCACTCTCGTTCCTAGGGCTTTCTGAAAAGCTTGCCAGACATAAGATGTGAACCGACCATCTCGGTCTGAGACTATACTTGCCGGTACACCATGAAGTCTCACGATTTCATCAATGTACTTCTCGGCAAGTTTACCCACTCCATCAGTCTTCTTGATGGCTAAGAAGTGTGCGGACTTGGTCAGTCTGTCCACCACTACCCAAATCGTGTCCCTTCTTGACCGGGTCACCGGCAGTCCAGTCACAAAGTCCATCGTAATGTGATCCCATTTCCACTCCGGAATGGGTAAACTTTGTAACAGGCCGCTCGGGACTTGGTGTTCAATCTTGACCAATTGACACGTTTGGCACTTAGACACCCACTCAGCAATGTCTCTTTTCATCCCGACCCAGTGATAGTACCGTTTGAGGTCCTGGTACATCTTGGTCTGTCCGGGATGTATTGAGAACTTAGAATGATGAGCCATCCTTAGGATTTCTTCCTTAAGGCCTTTCATATCGGGAACACACACTCGACCATTCACCACAACCGTCCCGTTGTTGGTGAACTGATACTCAGTGTTGTTGTTGTTAACCGAATTCATCAACTCTTCATCGTGCTCTTGGGCCAACCGGACCCTTGTCAACAGATCCGCCTGATCTGCTGCTCCAAGTCCAAGTGGCTCGTTGTCCACTGACAATGCATTAAGGTGCATGGTTCGGACCAATCCAATCAAGGTCTCTGCATCCTTTTCTGCGGCCACTTCGGTTCTCTTCCGACTTAAGGCATATGCGACCAAGTTTGCCTTTCATGGATGGTAAGTGATGTCTAGATCGTAATCCGCCACCAATTCCATCCACCTTCTCTGCCTTAGGTTCAAATCAGGCTGAGTGAACACATACTTCAGACTCTTGTGGTCGGTGAATAGTTGCACTTTTTCTCCGTAGAGATAAGATCGCCAAATCTTAAGTGCAAATACCACAGCGGCCATCTCGAGGTCGTGAGTTGGGTAGTTACCCTCGTGTTTCCTCAACTGTCTTGAGGCATAGGCTATCACCTTCCCGTCCTGCATCAGAACGCATCCTAACCCGTTCCGGGATGCGTCAGTGTAAACCACGTAAGGCACGTTGTCTACTGGCAGTGTTAGGATTGGTGCTTTGGTCAGCATATCCTTCAAGTCCTTAAAACTCTTCTCCGCGGCTTCGGTCCATTCGAACTTCACGTTCTTTCCGGTCAGCTTAGTCATAGCCTTAGCCATGCTTGCGAAACCTTGGACAAACCGCCTATAGTAACCGGCTAGCCCGAAGAAACTTCTAACCTCGGTTGCGTTCCTCGGCCGCGGCCACTCTTCAATTGATCGGATCTTGTTCGGATCAACTGAGACACCTTCGTCAGACACTATGTATCCTAGGAACCTGATCTTCTTTTGCCAGAAGCTACACTTGATGAGCTTGGCGTAGAGCTTTTGTGCCCTTAGGGTTTCCATCATGATCCTTAGGTGTTCACCGTGTTCTCTTCGGTTCTTGGAATAGACAAGGATGTCATCAATGAATATGATAACAAACTTGTCCAACCATTCCCGAAAGACACCGCTCATCATCTTCATGAACGCAGCTGGTGCATTGGTTAGCCCAAATGGCATGACCACAAATTCATAGTGACCATACCGAGTTCTAAACGCTGTTTTCCTCACGTCCTCAGGTGCTATCGGGATTTGATGGTATCCCGAAGCCAGATCGATCTTGGAAAACACCGTTGAACCCTTTAATTGATCCAACAATTCATCTATCCGAGGCAACGGGTACTTGTTCTTCACAGTAATCCAGTTTATGCCTCGGTAGTCAATGCACAACCGAAGGCTTCCGTCTTTCTTCTTGACGAATAGAACGGGCGCCCCCCAAGGAGAACTACTTGGCCTAATAAAGCCTTTGTCTAGCAGTTCTTCCAGCTGCTTCTTCAGCTCAGCCATCTCGGCTGGGGCCATTCTATATGGCGCCTTGGAGAGAGGTTTGGTCCCTGGTTCTAGCTCAATGACGAACGGATCAGACCAGTCAGGCGGTAAGCCTTCTAGGGCCTTGAACACGTCCCCAAAGTCTTTGACCACTGGGATTTCCTCGACCTTTGTCTCCGGCCCAACTTCCTTAGTGGTGATGGTGGCTAGGTATGCTTCGCATCCCTTTCCAACATCCTTTCTGCTTGGATAGCAGAGACAACCAAACTCCCCGAAGTTGGTCTTACTCCTTGGAACACGACCCTTCCTTCTGGTCGTTCCAACTTCACCCTTCCTCGGTGGCATTCAATGGTGGCTCGGTTTTGCCCGAGCCAATCCATTCCTAAGATCACTTCGTGATTCTTAAGCTGGACCACGACTAGTTTAGTTGGCATGTCCACGCCTCCAATGGAGACTGGAATGTCCTTGACTAATCCTAACATAGGCATCACTTGCACACCGGCCGCATTTACAATGTCTTGGCCGGCCGTTTGTTCCTTCTGGAACAAGCCTTTCCCAATCATTCCGGGACTCACAAAACTATGTGTAGCCCCAGAGTCAAATAGAGTGAGTGCCTCTACACCACCTATTGTAACGGTCCCTACACATTCCCCCAAATGTCTAAGTGTCCCGCCCTTTTCCCCAATGTATGCAATGCATTTAAAATTGAAGAAGTAGAGGTCTTAGTAACGTACCAGTGATCGAGTCGTAGGAGCCGGCCTCGCCTGCGTCCTTCACCAGATTGTAGACTCGGGGTGTCCTGGCTTGGCCCTCTGCCTTGACTGCGCGACCTTCTTGTCCCCGGTTTCCTTCTGGTGCTTCCTGCTTTTCCCCTTGCAGCTTCGGGCAATCACGCATGTAATGCCCGGTCTTTCCACATTGGAAACACGTCAATGGTCTTTCTATCACCCTTTCTTGCCCCTTCTGTGGACAGCTTGCGACTTCGTGGCCTTTGCTGCCACACTTCGCACATACCTTCCCGACTTTCCAACACTCCCCCAAGTGATATTTGCCACAGGTGGTACATCTCATGCGGTCAGAGGATTGGCGATCAGCCCCCACTTGATCTCATTTCCTCTTTAGGTTCTTCCCGGGTCGGCTGGCCACTTTGTCATGTGCCTTTGTACCGACGCGGTTCTCCTCGGCCATGTTGGCCTCCACAGTAGCAGCTCGTTCAACCAGCTCAGAGACTGAATCGTAGGAGAAAACCGAGCAATGAGTCCGCAGTTCCACTCGAAGGCCGCGAAGGAAACGGCGTACTTGAGCCGGCTCGTCCTCGACGTCACCTCCAACGTAGCGTCTGAGACGGTCAAACTCTACCTCGTACTCACGGACCGTCTTACGGCCTTGGACCAAGTTCAGATACTTGCCTTCCATACGATCCCAAGCCTCAGCTGGAAAGTACTTCCGGTTGAACTCGATCTCAAAGTCCGCAAACGAGTCAATCAGACCCTAGGTGCGCCTGTCCACTGACAGCCACCAGTTATGCGCGTCCCCTTCCAGGAAGTGGACCGCAATGTCCTTCCGGTAGTCCTCGGGACACCGGGTAGATCGGAAGTTCCGGACAAGCCATGACTTCCACTCATCAGCCTCAAGTGGGTCTGCACTTCCCTTGAAGTGCTTGGTGTCCAACTTGGTGATGTGGCCAAGAACGTTGAGGTAGTCCACCTTTCAGTTCTTTCTGGGAACCGGTGTCTCTACCACTACTATGTCTGGCTCATCATCACTAAGGCCCTTGGTCTCCACGACCTTGGCCTTAGGCTCTTCAGCAACCGGTTTCTGACCAGAGATGTTCTGGTTCAGTACCGTCAGCTGGTCCATGACCTCCTTCAGAATGGTCCACATCTGACCGATGTTAGGGACCGCGGTCAATGGCTCACCATCGCCGCCCGTAGCATCATCCTCCTCACGGCCGGTCTCATCTCGAGCCGCGTGAGATGAGGACTCGCCCACATTATCCTGTCCACCCTCAACTTCGACTTCCGGTTCATTAACCCTGGTCGTGTTGAGAGCGTTTGGATCAGTGGGTCCAGTGCTCTTCTGGGTAACCTCAGGACCGGTTAACCCAGGTTGGACAGGCGTGGTCTGGTCCTTGGATCCCTGTCCGTTCCCAGCCACACTCTTATCCTTTGTACGCTTTGACTTGCTTTTTCCAACCTGAAGATCAACAAGTTAGACATTCAACACAAGCAATCTTCAAGTCCTAAACAAGTCTAACAATTCCTACACGGACATCTAACCCAGACGAGTGGTGTAGCCCCTAACCCATAGCCTAGGAAATAACTCCGCTCTGATACCAACTTGAAACACCCCATCCCGACCATAGGCCCGAGACGGACGTCTCACTATCTAAACCGTTCTAAGTTGAGGTTCGTTTGGGAACCTCAACCCTATTCGTTTTATACTTAGCCAAATTTATCCAAACATTCATTCCATTCATTCATTCCATTCTAACATATTCTAAGGCAAGAGCAAATAAGAGAAATATACATTTTTATTAATAACGAAAGGTACCAATACAATGTAGTCAATCCGCATTATGCTAATAGTATTCGGTCCTAAGTACAATATCTATCTATTACACCACTCGTCACTCGGTCCTTGTGTCCACGCCTAGGAGGAATCATTCCCATGATCCTCCTTGTTACCTGAAAGCCAAACAATTCATGATTTCATATTTATTTAAGTTAGACTTAACAACCTAACATTTAGTTCTATATGATCCCTTTAAATTCCCTTTTACAATCGCTTCCCTATATACATTTTCTAAGCCTTATCGTTCCATATACTTAGCCAAATCCTTGACCCGAACGTTCATTAGACTGTCCGCATCGCGTCCGTATGGTCATTCACGTATGACCGTAAGATCGCCCGCGTACGTCCGTGTGTTTGTCCTCGTGCGTCCGTGTGGTCATTCGCGTGCATCCGGGACAGGTTGATGTCACGACCGTACGGTCGCGTTGCGTGTGTACGTACGTACGTTCACGGTCGGACGCGCAACTATCCCGAAGGAAGTAACGGTCGATCCGCGGTTGCACTACGATCATCCCATGGTCGCGTCAGCCAACCGTCCGCGAACGGTTGCGACTGTCCGCACGAACGGATGCGATCGTTCCGCGGACGGTTACGACGATCCTTACGTCCGCGCGTCAGACCACGGCCATGCTTAACGACCCGCGTCCGTCCTTAGACGTTCGCGGTATATGTCCGGATCACGGTGGCCAAGTCACGGCCGGTCACGGTTTCAATCCAATCCTCTCGATCGGTTCATATTGGGCTGATCTTGTCTTTAGTCCCACGGTCTCGGTTTAACCGTCCCCCTAGACAGCCCATTTAACCGTCCGGACCACATAATCCTTTGCGCCCCAATTATGAATTGAACCGTGCCCAAACCGCTCAAGACCGTTAGACACGACCAAGGCCATTGGCCAGTCGTGTTGGCTTATATGAACGTTTAAGGCCGAGTATAGGTTCTCCCTATACCGGTCCTACTTAGAAGAAGAAGAAGAACAATCCGGCCGTAATCAATCCGACCGTATAGCCATTGGCGTTGCCAAGGCCGACAGAGAAATAGGCGCAGATGTTAGCTTGGAGGTTGTGGTCGATTTGCCATGATCCTTGGCCGGTTCTCCAGCCATGTTTTCCGATCTTAAACCGCCTTCTTCAACCACCAACTCCTCTTGATCGCTAGCCTTTTTCCTCTTGAATCCGGCCGCTCTCTCCCTCTCTCTTTATTCACGATTTTATGGCCTTTTGCCTTGGTGAATTTCTGGGTTTTATCCCTTGTGTAAGTGTGTGCGAAAATGGCCTCCAAGTCTCATATATATAGCCCTCAAATCGCCCCAAAACCGCCCAAGGCAAGGGGTGCCTTATGGCTTGCGAATGGACACAATGGTCATTGGTGTCCATTCGCTAATGAAGGCCTTGATCAGCTAGTGACACTAGCTGATCAGCTGATTTCACACTCCTACACTCCAGCTCAGCTGGTACTTCAGTCCTTCAGTTGTTTAGCTCGGCCGTTCAGCTTGTTTGAGCTAAACCCTACACTTCCCGCTCCTTTCTCTTTAGTTCAAACTCCCGTTCAATTGAGTTTGACCATGTTCTGCCCATGGAACACTCTTATAGATCCTTTGGATCGTGAGTTTTGTCTTCTGGTTCCATGAACAGCCCGAATGGCCCTTAGGCCGGTTCGGGGATGTTACAGAGGGCACAGCCTGGACAGTCACAAGGTTCCCGAATATCTGATCGACCACCAGTTTTTCCGCGAGTGCAGCACGGAGCGAGAGCCGCCGCTGTAGATTGGAGGCCGTTGTCTTATCCATTACCTCCAGCTCTATAGGACGATGCAATTGGAGGCGCATGATGTGCTGGTACCGTTTAGCCTACACGAGTCGTATTTCGTTCCACTCAGTGGAGAGGAATTTATGGTGGACCCGTTACATGCAGCAGTCGATATGGATATGGAGCCGATAGACCCAGAGCAGCATCTGTATTGGGAGCATCACATTGATGGGCATATGGCGATACTCGGGGACGTTCTAGAGCAGCAGATTGGACCGCACCATCAGCCCGATCCACAACCGGGGTCACCTCATAGGTCGGCATCATCGCCGAGACGGAGCCATTATTAGGGACTGAGCCAATGTCGATGTCGGGGTCGGATACACAGTTTGGGCCAGTTGCGCCGCCAGATATGTGGAGTTCATGGTCACCGTGCGCCCGAGTGTTTTCAGGATCCTTCTTCGGATTCTACTTCCTCTTGTCAGTTATGTGGTGCTTCAGATCACAAGGCGTCAGCTTGTTACCGTGGGCCACGCCCATCGCTTGTTACCATCTTTCAGTTTTGTGGTCACAGAGGACACGTTGCACGTTTGTGTCCGACGGCAGAGCCGCAGCGAGTTGGAGTGCCGTCCAGAGATGCACACCCACCACACCCTCCCGGCGCACCTGCCAGTGGTTACCACCACGAGCCGCGATGCCGTTTGTGTTGGGCATTCCGTTCGTGTTGGGCCTGTTAGGACTAGGATAGTTAGGCCAGGTAAGTGTGGGCACTAACTATGTTGCTTTTCTGTGTATCTGGATCGGCGATCTTCGCATGTTATTTCTGACATCTCCAGGGTATGACGGTGCAGTTTGGGGGTTATGGTGTTGATGACAGACGTCTTGTTGTGTTTTTGTTTCCTCTATGTATTAAAACCTCAAAACGTGTGTTATGTCGTTTTGTATATATATGTGATGCAGAACGTTCAACTTATCATTGTGGCTTGCATAGTAATTGTTTGCATGCGTGTGATGGTGTTGGGATGCAAACGAATTACTATGTGAAGTCGGATGGTGAGCGGAACTGACGACCGTTCATTATAACCTAAACCCAGACTGACGACATACCCGGAGCGATCTGGTGATTGCTTGGTTGTGTGTGGTAATTGTTTGCTTTTTTGTTTATTGCTTGCGTGTTTTATCTAATGCTTGAGTGGTGAATTGGATAATTAGGGTTGTGTTTCATTCGGTTGTATAGCGCTGCTAGGGTGCTAGTTTCTTTTATGGCTTGCATAGCATTCGAGGATGGTTGACGGTAGTGGTAAGCCATTCGATTGCTGGTTGTGTTGGGTTGGATTGAGTAGTTTAAATTTTATTGCAATCATTAAGTTGTTAGAAATGACAGTGTTAGAACCTTTTCGTTTAAGGCGTTGAGCTAACTTGAGAATGGTTGTATTCGACCATCGATTCACGAGAGAGAAGAATTATAGAATATCGTTACTTAATCATGGGTAACCGTTGGGTACATGATTAACTAACTATATCTCTATGAGGAAGTGGTATCAAGGGATGAATTGGTTTGAATTTCACCACTCCAGTGAAAGTTGTTGTGTTGAATGTAGGACGGAATGGACGATGCGATACGAATACGAGACCGAACCCGAACCCGAAAGCAAGATGGAGTGTAAAGAAGCCTTGAGACAAGTTGACCCGGGAAGTGAAGCAGTTGGTATGGATCGTCAGTGGAAAGTGTATCAGTGCAAGGCAACTGGAAGAACGAAGCTGTTGGTATGATGAGTTAGTGAAAAGATTTGAGGTAACGTCAACGACAGTGTGGAGACTAGAGTGAAGCGATCAGTGTGAATTGAATAGAGTCTTAGAAAAGTCGGATTCAGAAATCAAAATTCTTGAAGAGTGTTCGGAAAGGAAGAGGTCGTATCGGAATCAGAGTGGAGTTATCAGTATGGATGGAGTTAGAGCTGTAAGGACGTCAGGTTTGGAATGCAAATTCTTGAAGAGTGTCTCGGGGAGACAAACCAGTATCGTGAAAGACGTGGAAGTCGAAGCGAAGTGGGGAAGTCAAAGTGAGAATCAGAGAAAAGTTAATACTTGTGGAAGATCGAGGTTCAAGAAAGGCCAGTTAAAGAGAGGAGTAACACAGTAAAGTGGGACCGGAGATCGAGAAACGAATCTACAATTAAGTGGGGAAAATAAAGAGCAAGTGAAGAAGTAGCCGAGTGAACAGTGCAAAGGACGATGGTAAGTTTGGAATGAGGTAGAAAACCTCCAAAGAGTATGGGAAGTGGATTCGGAGTATCAAAGGTCAAGTAACGAGACGTTGATTTATGAGAAAGGAGCAGTAAAAGGATGTAATGAAGCAACTTGCGGGGTTTGGTGCCGATTCGAAGTCTGGTAGTGATGGAGAATTCGGGGACCGAATTCATGTAAGTGGGGAAGAATGTAATACCCAGTATTCAAAAATATGGTCAACGGACAGAAGAAAAGTCAACAGGGGCAAAATTATAATTTTGCCAAACCTAGGGGCAAAATGGTAATTTTGCCAAAGTTCGAGACAAAAGTCGAGACGGGCCAAATGTTCTCTTTTTAAAGCATAAAGAACATTTACAAGACCAGAATTGGAAGAAACGGAGCAGAAATGTGTTTTTCGGCTTGTCAGGAATGGAAACCGATTAAACCGAGAAAACTTCGGAAATTCATAACCAGAGCTAGGAAACTCCAATTGAAGTGATTCAAGTTTCTAAATTCATATAAACTCAAGGAGAATCATATTTTGGAGATTTTGGGATTTATGGGAATAGTGAAGGAGTTTCTAAAACAATGATCTTGAAACAGAGGAAACCGAGAAGAAATTGCAAGATGGGTTTAAAAAGGTATTGGGCCGGTTTTGGGCTTGATTTTTTGGATAGGTAGAGGCTCCAGAGACAGGTGTCTCACCACCAGGTCGCCAGCCTTTCCTATTGAGGTGTCAAGACCTTATGTGATGCATGTATTTTTGTTGAATACACCAAAAACACCTAAGCCAATTCATTTCACTCTTCCCTCTCTCTCTCTCTCTAGCCTCACCCACGACCAGATTCTCTCCCTTATCTCTAGATTCATGCAAGAAACCCAGAAAATTCATATGAATCTTCAAAGAAACTCAAGAACATTCAAAGTGTTCTTAAGTGTTCATAATACCTTCTCACACTAAAAATCCCATAACTCTTTCAATATAAACTCAAATCCACTTCTGCAAAGCCCAGTAGCTTCCTCTCTCACTCCTCTACTACCACCTACCAGCCAGCCATGACCGCCGTCGCCGGAGCTTGACGTAAACTGGCCGGAGGGCTGCCGCGGTTAGGGGATTTTGGCGGATCTTTCTCTTCCTTCATCAGATCTGAACGTTTTGAAGCCATGGATGGATAGATCTCCTCTTTACGATCAGTTTGATGGGTGGATCGTCGTTTGAATCGCCGGAAAAAGGGGTGAACCGGCCGGTCAATGCCAGACCACCGTCGGTCAACGCCGGAGAAGTCGTCGGAATCCTTCCTCTGCCGTCTCTCTCTTCCGCCGGTTCACTGGTGTTGGTTAGCATTGGTTTGGTTCAAGATTGAAGTTGGTTTGGTTTGATTGAAGTGGTTCAGCTGGTTCAGATTGGTTCAACCGGTCAAAGTCAAAGTCAACGGTCAATGGTCAAAGTCAACGGTCAACAGTCAAAGACAATGGTCAACCGGAGGTCAAAGTCAATGCTGGTCAACGGCCGGTCAACTCCATGGTCAATGTCGGTCAATGCGTTGACTCCGGCCGGTTTTTTGTTTCAGTTTGTGTGCGGGTATTCGAGAAGCTTCAGAGTTCGTGTGTTCGGGAGGTTCGGGTTTAGTTCGAGGTCCCGGCCGACCTAAATCACTATGAATCGGCTCAAACACCGTAGTTTAATGCATAAATATCGAGAAATGGAAAACCGTAGAATTAGGATTGCATACCCGGATGTGATTGATTGTGTTTGAGAATTGAATGGTTAAATTAACAATAAACCGGTTAGGATTTAAGACGCATGTTAGGACTATGAGAATTAAATGGATTAAACTTGTTGTGTGCCATTAGGTTGATAGTAATATTGTGTGATGCATTCATATAGTCACTGCATGTTAGGGCCGTATATGCATATATAAGTATGTAAATAACATTATTGAATGAATCTAAGTACGGGAATTAAGACGAGTTAAAATATGGAATTAAACCTAACGAACGTATAGTGTATGGAATGATATCGGGATTACCGAGAAAGAATGAATTAAGTTAATTAAAGATGAGACGTCGGAAGTTTAGTAAGCTACTAGCTCTGAACCGACGGATCGGGGATTTGATAAAAGATACTTAGGAAAGGTTAAGCAAAGGGAAGTGTTGTGATTGGTGAGCTGTCTACGGATTAGCAATCCGCTAATCCAAGGTAGCGGACGTGAATCGGTAAAAGACTTTAGAAACCCTAATAAGCCTGATTGTGTGGTGATTGTGTGATTGTGTTGTTGTGTGGTTGTCGTTGAGCTTTCTGTGCAGGCCTGTTAGATCGTCTCGGTGTTGGGCCGAGCGATCCGTGTGGATACTTAACTTGGTCACGGGACCGGTTAAGTCATGGTTGCTGACTCGTTACGGTGCCGAGTCAGAGCGGTGGTGATAGTGTGTGTGTGAGTAGACTTGCGGGATACGGTGTTGATTTGGTTGTTGATTATTGATTGAGATTGATTGTTAGAGTCCAAGTGAGTCTGCGTGTTTACATTTCTGCACTAGGACTCTAGGGTGCATTAGATCCCGCAAGTCTAGGTGTTTGGATACGTTTCGGTACTTCCGACCCGATTGGATCCTCAGGTAGTTGCCTAATCGGATCATGGTGATTCCGGTTATGGTGTTAACCTACTGAGTGACGCCGGTAGGTGTGTAGTCCGGAGAATACGGGGTCGCGTCCTAGGACCAGACTGCTTGGAAGCTTGGGTTGACGGGGGTAACTTGAGTCACCGCGTATCGATGGACGAATAATGTGTCATAGTCGTTAGAATTCATGTCTACGTCTAGGAGTCGGGGTTTAATTACCATGTCGGTAACGGTGGAAACCCGTGGAAGTTACAGAGATCGTAGGGGCCCAGTGGTGTGTTGGTGTGGTTGGTAGTGCGCGGTAGATAGATCGAGTCTCAATCGAGAGCATGTGCCGCAGTGCTCCCGATTTTCTCTAATCACCTTCTCTTTCTTTTGGCAATTGATTGTGTGGGGGATCGACACGACGTGGTAGTGCGTGATCGGCTATTTGTTATGATTGTTTGTTATTTTGGGGTTTTCGGGCGGGAATCTATAGTTGATAGATAGATTAGCAGCCGAAGTGGGGAGCCGACTCGCTGGGTGATCTTAGATCACTCGTTAGACTCTTTTTGTGTTTTTCAGGTTAGCAGCGACGGACGCGGGAGATCCTCGGTGTAGTTTCGGGATTGCTTGTGGTGGGGTTTTGATTCGATGATTTCAGGGGTTTCTCTAGGTTCGACTTGACGCCAATTTTTGTATCGAGCTTTGAGTGTTGTTTTGTTGATTGATGAAATGATTTGTAAAAATGACTATTAAACGTTGTGCTGAACGTTTGATTACTCAGAAATGAATATGCTTTCCTGATATTGTGTTTAGTCCGAACCGACACAACTCACAGAAGTGGTACAAGGCGTACGACTTGTACTACGGAAGTGAGGATAGCGGAGTCAAGGACGGGTTAGTGCGAGCCTTTGTCTCAAAACGATCTGTCTCTGATTTCATCATGTGGCGAACCTTTCCTGTTTGACTTGCTTGGGTTCTATCGGTCATGTTCTTGTTTGATTGTTGGCCGGTCAGCTCGACGGTCTGCGGACGACGGGAAAGGGGCGTTACACTCTGGAAATAATCCGGCAACTCAGCCTCCCTCCAATTCATCTCTTAAAAACTTCAAAGAAAAAAGAGAAAACGAGATAAAAGAGAAACCTCGAACAAAGGTCCCGAGAAAATCCCAGAGAAGGAAATATATGATTTCGTTGCGAGATAAAACACGCCTCTCTCTTCAGCAACTCGCAAGAAAGGAAAGGAAAAGGAATTGAAAAATGTCAATTCGTGAAAATAGATACAAGGCAGAACTTGCAATTATCAAGGAGAAGCAATGGGAGTCGAAAGGGCGGGATCTTAAGTACCAAAAGGAAGGGTTTTTCTTTTCTTTACAAAAACATGAATAATCGCGCTTCTTAAAATCACGCCTTTCGCTTCCCTAAAAATAAAATAGAACCCGACGACGCGAAGAGGATCAATCAAAGCAAAGAAACCTAACAAGATTTCCGCCTGATTTAGATACTCGAAGGAATTCGTCGACCACGACCAGGACCGCAGCTCGACGAACTGAGGGGGGACTAATTGTTGGATATGGGTTTAGCACCCATCCATAAGCCCATTAGAAATCTTGTTAAACCAATAAGATCATTTTGGCCCAAAAAGACAAGCCCGCTAAGGATTCAATGGCCCAAAAGGAAGTTAGCATCCAAGCGATATAAATAGGACCCTTCACTCTTCATTTTAGACACATTGTAATTTGCGAGAGCGCCGAGCTACTTCTATAAAGCTCCGACCTCAAAAAATATTAGGGAGCACGTCATTTGACGGACTCCCACCTCATACGATCATGTTCATCGCTCGATTTCGGCCTTAGAATTAATAAAGAACAGTTTCGACCTCATTTAAGTTTATTTTTTACCTCGTAATAAAGAACAGTTTCATCGCTCGGCTTCCACTTGTATTAAGTGTGTTATATATATTGTCAATTTTCTTACTAAAGGGTGTGCATTCGACCACATTTCCACAGGAAAAAAAAACGAACGAAAAACATAAAAAGGTTTTTGTATGCATCTTCCTCAGCTGAGTCATCACTGTTTTTAAGTAAGACGTGGACAATTCCATAGCCGCACTTTAATGGCTATCCAAGCGTCTCCAGAGTCGACGTCAATGTCCAAAATGTTCTAACATGACCCTTCTATCTACTTTTTAATTATTTTAATTTTTTTTGTCCTTTTATTCCTTTTCTCCCATTCCTCAAAATCTCTCACACACACACATACATACACGTGTTGGCTTGGCAGTGATGGAATGAGATTGACAAATCCTCGTGTGTTTTTGCTTGCTTCTGGAAATGGCATCTTCTGTTGATATTTCTTTTGCAGTTCTTAATTGAACAAGATGTTTGGATCTTCCACTGTGAGCTCAATCTCTTGTTGCCTAATTCCTAAGAATGGATGCAGTTTATAGATATTCTCTCCGGATATTCAAATAAATCCAAAGCAATGACTTATATCCATATAAGTGCAAAATACGTATTTTAGTTTCATGTAGCAAGTGGATGGAATTTGAAACCTATTAACATTCTATGTCCTTACCACTTGATCACAAAGTTGTGGACATATATATCCATATTGCCTCATTTTGTAGTTTGATCATATTGGTATCACTACAAGAAAACTGGGTCATAGCTACGGATTATTTTGTAGCTATGGCCCAAAATCCGTAGCTAATTTTCCATTAGCTACGGATAGCTACGAATGCTATCCCCGCTTAAACACTCGTAGCAATGAGAATCTGTAGCTATCCGCAGCAAGCTTGCTGCGGCATAGCTACGAACAGTTCCGTAGCTATTTGCTACGGATAGCTACGAAGCCACGGCGTAGCTATGATCGCTAGGAATAGCTACGAAGAAAGTCGTAGCAATGTATCTACGGATTGCTACGAATTCTTTCGCAGCCGTAGCTGCGAATAACTACGATAAATGTCGTAGCTATTCGTAGCTAATTAGCTACGACTAGCTACGCATATATTCGTAGCTCTTTCTACGAATAGCTACGAATGATTTCGTAGTTGATTTGCTACGAATAGCTATGTATTTGTCGTAGCTAAAGATATTGATAGCTACGGAATAATCCGTAGCTAACCGCAGCTACAATGTATTAAAACCAAATTCGAATGTTCCCAATAATTTTCATTTTTAATCCCAATTTTCATCTTAATAAACCATTTTAAAGCTAAAAAGATTTAATACAAAATAAACATACATTTATACACTGAAAAGAGTTTTACAAAACAAAAAAAGAGATTTTACATAAACTAGCTAAGCAAACAAAAAACAAGTTCAATTATACAACAACACACTACTCATAGAGTAGTGTTGTCTGAGATCTGCTTGGCCTGCTTGCTTGACTCGGATTGTGGACTTGGATGAATTGAAGCACCACTCTCACGGGGAAGTTGTGGCTGGTAGGTCTTAGGGTTCACTCCATTGATTTGAAGCAGAATTTTCATGCCTTGTTGAAGCTCAGACACCACTGAAGTTCCTTGTTTCAGCTCAGACACTGTCGACTTCAATTCACTCACATCCTCCTCTACTGCAGCTTTCCTGATCAGTGAACGGGATGCTGACTCATTTGGATGAGTATCCAAGTACTGAATTGCTCCAAGTCCATAGATACGCCCCTTAGCGTTCGTAGCTTTCTGCAAAAGAAAGAAACAAAACTAAAACTCAACAACCAAACAGAAACTAAAACTCAATGAATACACATTTTATTACCTAAGAACTAAGTAAACCAGAGACTAACTTGTTGGGATTATGTCCTGAAATCACATTGTACGAACTCTAATGATAGTTGTATTGTCGAGATCGGACAATTCATGTGATACTAGGTAGTCATAATGTTTTGCTAGAAACCACTTATGACAAATGAGTTGTAGCTCATTTCTGGTATCGTGTGAACCTACAGGGTCACACACCTAAGCAAGTTGGACATAGTCCATATGGGATTGATCATTGGCATATGATCTGATCGATGTGTATTGGATGCACATCGAATATAAGTTTCTATGAGATGTATCGATCGACACCATTAGGTGGGTCGGTCGATACAGGAGGTGTGTCGATCGACACCACTAAGTGTGTCGGTCGACACAAAGGCGAAACCGAGACTGATGTTTCGGTTCACTTTAGGTCGATATATAAATGTGTTTTGCACAATCGACCTGATAGACTTGAGCGCTGCCAAGACTGTTTTTCTCAGTGAGAAAACACAGAACCTCAAGAAACTAAAGTCCCAGGGAGATCCGAGCACCGGTCCTAGCATCCCGGCGGATTCCAGCTTGTGTGCGTGTGGACTGAACAGTAGAGGCGCAACGATTGGGGCGCTGCAGATCTCGTGTTACCACAAACTTCCGCTGCCTAAAACTCCAGGTAAACACAGATCTGATTCATGATTCAATTAACTAGACCCTAGATCCTAGGCTATCGGGAACTTGCGAGAATTCTGAATCTGTAGAATTGGCTCGGATTCCCAACAGTGGTATCAGAGCCTTAGGGTTTTATCATTGAATCAAACCTGTTTAAATCGAATTTGATGATTTAGATTCGCAAACTAGGTTGTTTGGTTAGAACAGGTTAGATCGTGTTCGATCAGAAACGAGTCTGTGTTTTCGCATGGTGTCGATCGACACACTGGGTGTGTCGGTCGACACAGAACAGCGAAAACGACAGATTCGGCGGCTAGGGTTTTTCGCGAAGAAAAACCGAAAGCCTTCTGTATCGATCGACACACTGGGTGTATCGGTCGACACAGAACAGCGAAAACGACAGATTCGACGGCTAGGGTTTTTCGCGAAGAAAAACCGAAAGCCTTCTGTATCGATCGACACGCTGGGTGTATCGGTCGACACAGAGCAGACACGGTCCAGTGTCGATCGACACAGGTTGAGTGTCGGTCGACACAGACCAAAATTCGGCGGCTAGGGTTTTTCTCGTAGAAAACCTAAAAGCCTACTGCGTCGATCGACACAGGTTGAGTGTCGATCGACACAGGCCGAGCGAATGGTTAATCGTGTTGGAAAGTTCAGTTGATCCTGATTCAATTCTCATATTGATATCAACCTAAACATGCATCAGATCTAGGTGTTCTTATTTAGAATCACAACATGATCTCACCTTTTACCTGTTTGTTGCAGCGGAAGGATTAGAACAGGTCAGAGATCAGATAGATACACCGAGGGATGAATCCTCCAGAGGTTCACACACGCTTCACAAGGAAATGGCTGCTAGACCACGAGGAACAGAGGCGCAGAGAGAGGAGAGAAATCGCGGCTAGGGTTCGGGTTAAGGGAGAAAAGACTTGGCTTTTAGTCATTAAAAGCCTTCTCTTTTCCCTAATGGGCTTTTGGGCCCAATCTGATTAAATCCCATTTAATCAGACCCATTATTCATTCTCTCTTAGTACGACAAATGCCTAGCACTTTTGTCGTACTTCTGCTAAGCCGTTCCAACACATTTTCCTGTTAGCTTAGGCGTGTGACCCATATGGGATCATATAATAAAGGCAATAAGTCCAAGACTTATAGATCATGAGCGGACTCTAGCAAGCCATCATGATCCCCAGTATTATGATCCCCAGTGTTGTGATTCTAAATAAGAACACCTAGATCTGATGCATGTTTAGGTTGATATCAATATGAGAATTGAATCAGGATCAACTGAACTTTCCAACACTGAGAATTGAATCAGGATCAACTGAAATTGTAGAGCCTGAACCTGTAGTACCTGAAGTTCGAAGATCCGGGAGGATCCGTCACGAACCCGAGAGATATCAGGGATTCCTCGTGACTGACTGTCATGATCTTTTGATCATTGATGGTGATGAACCATCGAACTTCAATCAAGCCATGATGGGCCCAGATTCCTCTAAGTGGCGCAAGGCCACTGATTCCGAAATGGACTCCATGTCGGTCAACCAAGTCTTTTCTCCCTTAACCCGAACCCTAGCCGCGATTTCTCTCCTCTCTCTGCGCCTCTGTTCCTCGTGGTCTAGCAGCCATTTCCTTGTGAAGCGTGTGTGAACCTCTGGAGGATTCATCCCTCGGTGTATCTATCTGATCTCTGACCTGTTCTAATCCTTCCGCTGCAACAAACAGGTAAAAGGTGAGATCATGTTGTGATTCTAAATAAGAACACCTAGATCTGATGCATGTTTAGGTTGATATCAATATGAGAATTGAATCAGGATCAACTGAACTTTCCAACAGTGGTATCAGAGCCATTGGTTCTTAGGTTTCTTGTTTTAGATTCATGTTTAGGTTGTTTAATCTGTTTAGAATTGTTTTTGAATCAAATACTGATAAGATAAAACACTTAAGAATCAGAATTGAACTCTAAACACATTAATTGGATCACAAAACCGAGCTATATGACTCGGGTTTTGCGATCGGCTGGGTAGAGGATCGACCGGCTTGGCCGGTTTGGTTATTACGGCCGAGAGGTATGGCCGGTTGGGTCGGGATCGGCTCATGGTCGACTGGATCGGACACGACGCACGGACGGATCACGGATCGCGTCGCGTGGTCGATCCGATCAGCCGAGGACCGCACGATCGATAGCGATCGGATCGTCGCGCCTCGTCCCGTCTGCGATCGTACCGTCTCACGTCCCGAGCTCGTCCGATCATCGTCCCGTCCAGCTGCATCCCGATCGCGTGAGGCTCGGCCGTCCGTGGATCGTGGATTGAACGCGGCTGGTCGGCTGTGATCGTGTGGATTAGGTCACGACCGTGGATGGTCCGTGACCGGTTCGTTTTCGGTTCGGTTCAAAACTTGATTGAAATCTTCGTTCTGGTTTAATAAACAGGTTTAATAATTTTATTAAATCTGGTTAAACCGGGATAAGAAATCCAATGTCGAAAGAAATATTGGATTTAGTGCCTAAACCAGGAATTTCTAATTTGATTTGGTTGGACCAAATAAATTGAGAAGTTCCGGTTTAGTAAATAACCGGTTGACAATTGTGGTCATCGTAGTAATTAAAACTTGGTTAGACCAGTTTTAATGAACCAGACCGGTTATGTCAATTAATTGGACAATTGGGTCATGTCTTGGACATGGACCAATTCTTGGGCCTCGGGCCAAGAAGTTAAAACAATTGGGCCAGTTAATTGAGTCTTTCTTCAGATTAATTTAAAATCTATTTTATAAAATTATAAAGTCGTTTTTAAATTAAAGTTTCCGAAATTTTATAATTAGAAAGTTTCTTAATATAGAAGTTTCTGAATTTGCGGGTTTTGGATTTTAAGAGATTTCTAAAGTTAGAAAGTTTCCGGTTTTAGAAAGTTTCCAATTTTAGAAAGTTTCCAAAAATAGTAGGTTTCCATAAATAGAAAGTTTCCCGAAATAGTAATCTTCTATTTTGGGAATGATTTTAATAAACCTACGAACCTCAAATAATATCAAGCGTTGGATGTCTTGTCCAGGCTATGTCAGCTGTCAAAGCCCATTCAATTGCATTCATGGCCTTACAGTGTGAGGATGTCTGCTTTTGCGTGGGTAAGACGGTTTGTGATTCATAAATGTCATTGGGAGTCCCAGACATTAATGATTACATGACTGTATAGTCCGGTTTTCTTGACTAGGCCATCGGGAGTCCCGGGCCTTGAGACATCAGAGTGGATTGGGCCTCGGGTCTAGATTCACAACCAAGAGTTATATCACGGATATAATTAGCCGATATAGGGCTTACCGATATAAGCTAAGGTTGGGTGACGGCCAGTGGCCCACTTTAATCTTAGTTATATGTGGATCTTGGAATCATTATATTCTATTGAGGGTAACTTAGGTTATTGAATATAATGCGTGATTAATCATATCATATTATATTTTAATACGAGATTAGTCATTTTTGAACATAATAACTAATAACCTTTTTATTTATATATTTCAGATATGACTACTACAAGCACACAAAACACATTCTCGATCCGGTCTGTTCTCGAGAAGGAGAAGCTGACTGGAACGAACTTCCTGACATGGTCAAGGAACTTGAGGCTGGTCCTCAAGCAGGAGAAGAAGGATTATGTCCTTCGAGATCCCCTCCCCGAGAGGCCTCTTGCCAATGCTGCCAGGACTCTGCACAATGCTTGGGAAAAGCATTCGTCAGATGAAAATGATGTTTATTGCCTGATGTTGGTGACAATGACTCCTGAGCTGCAAAAACAGTTCGAAAGTGTATTGTCTCCAATCGAGATCATGGCAAGCCTGAAATCGCTTTTTCAGGAGCAGGCTAGGACCGAGAGGTTCCAGACAGTTAAGAACCTCTTGGACTGTAAGTTGGCTGCGAATGCGGCAGTGAGTCCTCATGTCTTGAAGATGATGGGTTATCTCGATCATCTTCAGAAACTCGACTGCCCAATCAGCCAGGAACTTGCCTGCGACATCATTCTGCAGTCTTTACCTGCAAGCTATGATCAGTTCATTCTGAACTTTAACATGCATGGCTTGAGTAAGACACTGCCTGAGCTTCACGGAATGCTCAAGACTGCAGAGCCCAACTTGAAGAAAACCGCCAAGGACCCCAATGTGCTTATGGTACAAAAGGGCAAGGGGTTTAAGAAGTCTTCTGCTAAGGATAAGGGAAAGGCCAAGGGTGTCCAAGTCGCGGACAAGGACACGCCAAAGCCCAAGCCCAAGTCCAAGGCTGGGCCTACTGACATGTGCAGGTTCTGCAAAGAACTGGGGCATTGGAGAAGAGATTGTAAGAAATTCCAGGAAGGTCTAAAGGAATTAAAGAAGAAGACTTTCGAGACTTCTTCATCAGGTATTTTTGTTATAGAAGTTAATACAACTACTTCTGATAATACCTCATGGGTCATGGATACTGGTTGTGGGGCTCATATTTGTACTAATATGCAGGCACTCAGCAACAGTAGAAGGCTGAAGCAAGGACAAGTGGAGCTACGAGTTGGGAATGGAGCGAAAGTTTCAGCACTAGCTGTAGGCACATACTTGTTGTCTTTACCTTCGGGATTGATTTTAGAACTGAATAATTGTTATTTTGTACCTGCTATAAGCAGAAATATTATTTCAATTTCTTTGTTGGATTTGGAAGGTTATGATTTTTCAGTTAAGAATAAATTATGTTCCTTCAATCGCAACAATTTGTTCTATGGTTCTGCCCCTCTTACGAATGGGCTTTACATACTCGATCAATCCGCGCCAATTTATAACATTAATACAAAACGGTTTAAACCTAATGAGGAAAACCGAACGTTTCTATGGCATTGTCGTTTAGGGCACATCAGCGAGAAACGCATCAAGAGGCTCCATTCGAATGGACTTCTTGGCTCATTTGACTTTGAGTCATGTGAGAAATGCGAATCCTGCATGATGGGCAAAATGACACGGGCCCCCTTTAATAAACCTAACGAGAGGGCCAGTGACTTATTGGGCCTGATACACACTGATGTGTGTGGCCCAATGTCCACAAATGCAAGAGGAAACTATCAGTACTTCATTACCTTTACTGATGATTTCAGTAGATATGGATATGTTTATTTAATGAAACATAAGTCTGAATCTTTTGAGAAGTTCAGAGAATTCCAAAATGAAGTACAGAACCAACTTGGCAAAAGCATTAAGGCTCTTCGGTCCGACCGAGGAGGAGAATACTTAAGCCAGGAATTCAGTGATCATCTGAGAGAGTGTGGGATCGTATCCCAACTCACTCCTCCTGGAACACCTCAATGGAATGGTGTGTCTGAGAGGAGAAATCGGACCTTATTGGATATGGTTCGATCTATGATGAGTCACACAGACCTTCCAATATCCCTTTGGGGATATGCTCTGCTAACAGCAGTGTTCACACTAAACAGAGCGCCATCAAAAGCAGTAGCAAAGACACCATATGAATTATTGACTGGAGAAGCTCCAGTGCTGTCTTATCTAAGAATTTGGGGTTGTGAAGCCTATGTTAAGAGATTAATCTCAGATAAGCTTACACCAAAATCTGATAAATGCTACTTCATTGGTTATCCACGGGAAACCAAGGCTTATTACTTCTATCTACGTTCCGAGAACAAGATCTTTGTTGCCCGGGATTGTAACTTTCTTGAGAGAGAGTTTCTCTCTAAGAAAGACAGTGGGAGTAAGGTACTGCTTGAAGAAATTCAAGATGAACAGGATACTGCTCAACCTAATGAGGAAGAGCAGCAGGAGGATCTACAAGAAATTGTAGAGCCTGAACCTGTAGTACCTGAAGTTCGAAGATCCGGGAGGATCCGTCACGAACCCGAGAGATATCAGGGATTCCTCGTGACTGACTGTCATGATCTTTTGATCATTGATGGTGATGAACCACCGAACTTCAATCAAGCCATGATGGGCCCAGATTCCTCTAAGTGGCGCAAGGCCACTGATTCCGAAATGGACTCCATGTCGGTCAACCAAGTCTTTTCGTTGGTTGACTTACCCGCTGGTGTAAAAGCCATCGAGTGCAAATGGATCTTCAAGAAGAAGATTGACGTGGATGGAAATGTCCAGATTTATAAAGCCAGGTTGGTGGCAAAAGGTTTCAGACAAGTTCACGGTGTGGACTACGATGAAACCTATTCACCGGTGGCTATGATGAAATCTATTCGGATTCTACTAGCAACTGCAGCTTTTCATGATTATGAAATTTGGCAGATGGACGTAAAAACCGCCTTCCTGAATGGTATTCTGGAAGAGGATGTGTATATGACACAACCTGACGGTTACATAGATCCAAAGAATGCTGGGAAAGTATGCAAGCTTCACAAATCCATTTATGGATTGAAGCAAGCATCGAGGAGCTGGAATCTTCGTTTTGATGAAGCGATCAAGCAATTTGACTTCATCAGAAACGAAGAAGAACAATGCGTGTATAAGAAATCTAGTGGGAGCAAGATTGTATTTCTTATTCTGTATGTCGATGACATACTACTTCTCGGAAACGATGTTCCAATGCTGAAGTCTGTGAAAGACTGGCTTGGAAGTTGTTTTTCCATGAAAGACATGGGTGAAGCCGCATACGTTCTTGGAATTAGGATCTATCGGGATAGACCTAAGAGGCTGATAGGCTTGTGTCAAGACTCATACATTGACAAAGTCCTACAAAGATTCAGCATGAAAGATTCCAAGAAGGGCTTCACGCCAATGGTACATGGCACAACGCTAAGCAAGAAGCAGAGCCCTACGTCGGCTGCTGAGCTTGAGCGCATGAAGAACATTCCTTATGCATCTGCAATAGGATCTGTCATGTATGCCATGATCTGTACTCGTCCTGATGTTGCTTATGCATTGAGCATGACGAGTAGATACCAGTCAAATCCAGGTGAAAACCATTGGATTGCCGTAAAGAATATCTTGAAGTATCTAAGACATACTAAGGATAAGTTCTTGGTGTACGGTGGAAGTGATGTGCTTAAAGTCAGTGGATTCACGGACGCAAGTTTCCAGACAGACACAGATGATTTCCGGTCACAGTCCGGTTATGTCTTTTGTCTGAATGGCGGTGCAGTAAGTTGGAGAAGCTCCAAGCAGGACACCGTTGCTGATTCCACTACAGAAGCTGAATATATCGCCGCCTCGGAAGCAGCGAAGGAAGCTGTTTGGATACGAAAGTTCATTATGGAACTAGGTGTGATACCAGATGCGGCTGAGCCTCTGGCACTGTTTTGTGACAACAATGGTGCTATAGCTCAGGCAAAGGAACCAAGATCACACCAGAAATCCAAGCATGTTCAAAGAAGATATCACTTGATACGTGACATCATTAATAGAAAGGAAGTCAAGATCAGCCGAGTTCCGACAGATGATAATGTCGCTGATCCGTTGACAAAGCCACTCCCAAGGCCTAAGCTCGAGTTACTGACTGAAGCTGTAGGCATTAGAAACATTGAAATGTAATCTAAATTTGAGTGGGAGTTTTGTGAGCTTTATTTTAGTTATTTGATATGTTCTTGTAAAACATTATTTTATGTTTTAATGAAATTATTATTTCAAGATTATTTTAACTGTGATGAAATAATCGTTCCAAAATGATATGAACCATTTTATAGGTCATCGAAGTAAATGATTTGATCTTGAGTCATCGAAGTCATTTAGCTTGATCATGAGATCCTATATTTGATAAATATTTTATATCATCATGTCCCTAGTCGAAGGTTGTTGAAACTGGAACACCAACAACCGTGTGAGACTGGATTGGTACGTGACTTATGACAAAGTCTCAATGTGTCATAGATGCACGGCATCAAAGTCAGTACATAGGTGTATGTTGGGAACATACGACCGGACAAGACCCGACTATAAGAACTCTTCAGGATATTTATATCTGTGTCATAAGAAATTCTTATAGTCGGGTCTTGTCCGGTCGTATGTTCCCAACATACACCTATGTACTGACTTTGATGCCGTGCATCTATGACACATTGAGACTTTGTCATAAGTCACGTACCAATCCAGTCTCACACGGTTGTTGGTGTTCCAGTTTCAACAACCTTCGACTAGGGACATGATGATATAAAATATTTATCAAATATAGGATCTCATGATCAAGCTAAATGACTTCGATGACTCAAGATCAAATCATTTACTTCGATGACCTATAAAATGGTTCATATCATTTTGGAACGATTATTTCATCACAGTTAAAATAATCTTGAAATAATAATTTCATTAAAACATAAAATAATGTTTTACAAGAACATATCAAATAACTAAAATAAAGCTCACAAAACTCCCACTCAAATTTAGATTACATTTCAATGTTTCTAATGCCTACAGCTTCAGTCAGTAACTCGAGCTTAGGCCTTGGGAGTGGCTTTGTCAACGGATCAGCGACATTATCATCTGTCGGAACTCGGCTGATCTTGACTTCCTTTCTATTAATGATGTCACGTATCAAGTGATATCTTCTTTGAACATGCTTGGATTTCTGGTGTGATCTTGGTTCCTTTGCCTGAGCTATAGCACCATTGTTGTCACAAAACAGTGCCAGAGGCTCAGCCGCATCTGGTATCACACCTAGTTCCATAATGAACTTTCGTATCCAAACAGCTTCCTTCGCTGCTTCCGAGGCGGCGATATATTCAGCTTCTGTAGTGGAATCAGCAACGGTGTCCTGCTTGGAGCTTCTCCAACTTACTGCACCGCCATTCAGACAAAAGACATAACCGGACTGTGACCGGAAATCATCTGTGTCTGTCTGGAAACTTGCGTCCGTGAATCCACTGACTTTAAGCACATCACTTCCACCGTACACCAAGAACTTATCCTTAGTATGTCTTAGATACTTCAAGATATTCTTTACGGCAATCCAATGGTTTTCACCTGGATTTGACTGGTATCTACTCGTCATGCTCAATGCATAAGCAACATCAGGACGAGTACAGATCATGGCATACATGACAGATCCTATTGCAGATGCATAAGGAATGTTCTTCATGCGCTCAAGCTCAGCAGCCGACGTAGGGCTCTGCTTCTTGCTTAGCGTTGTGCCATGTACCATTGGCGTGAAGCCCTTCTTGGAATCTTTCATGCTGAATCTTTGTAGGACTTTGTCAATGTATGAGTCTTGACACAAGCCTATCAGCCTCTTAGGTCTATCCCGATAGATCCTAATTCCAAGAACGTATGCGGCTTCACCCATGTCTTTCATGGAAAAACAACTTCCAAGCCAGTCTTTCACAGACTTCAGCATTGGAACATCGTTTCCGAGAAGTAGTATGTCATCGACATACAGAATAAGAAATACAATCTTGCTCCCACTAGATTTCTTATACACGCATTGTTCTTCTTCGTTTCTGATGAAGTCAAATTGCTTGATCGCTTCATCAAAACGAAGATTCCAGCTCCTCGATGCTTGCTTCAATCCATAAATGGATTTGTGAAGCTTGCATACTTTCCCAGCATTCTTTGGATCTATGTAACCGTCAGGTTGTGTCATATACACATCCTCTTCCAGAATACCATTCAGGAAGGCGGTTTTTACGTCCATCTGCCAAATTTCATAATCATGAAAAGCTGCAGTTGCTAGTAGAATCCGAATAGATTTCATCATAGCCACCGGTGAATAGGTTTCATCGTAGTCCACACCGTGAACTTGTCTGAAACCTTTTGCCACCAACCTGGCTTTATAAATCTGGACATTTCCATCCACGTCAATCTTCTTCTTGAAGATCCATTTGCACTCGATGGCTTTTACACCAGCGGGTAAGTCAACCAACGAAAAGACTTGGTTGACCGACATGGAGTCCATTTCGGAATCAGTGGCCTTGCGCCACTTAGAGGAATCTGGGCCCATCATGGCTTGATTGAAGTTCGATGGTTCATCACCATCAATGATCAAAAGATCATGACAGTCAGTCACGAGGAATCCCTGATATCTCTCGGGTTCGTGACGGATCCTCCCGGATCTTCGAACTTCAGGTACTACAGGTTCAGGCTCTACAATTTCTTGTAGATCCTCCTGCTGCTCTTCCTCATTAGGTTGAGCAGTATCATGTTCATCTTGAATTTCTTCAAGCAGTACCTTACTCCCACTGTCTTTCTTAGAGAGAAACTCTCTCTCAAGAAAGTTACAATCCCGGGCAACAAAGATCTTGTTCTCGGAACGTAGATAGAAGTAATAAGCCTTGGTTTCCCGTGGATAACCAATGAAGTAGCATTTATCAGATTTTGGTGTAAGCTTATCTGAGATTAATCTCTTAACATAGGCTTCACAACCCCAAATTCTTAGATAAGACAGCACTGGAGCTTCTCCAGTCCATAATTCATATGGTGTCTTTGCTACTGCTTTTGATGGCGCTCTGTTTAGTGTGAACACTGCTGTTAGCAGAGCATATCCCCAAAGGGATATTGGAAGGTCTGTGTGACTCATCATAGATCGAACCATATCCAATAAGGTCCGATTTCTCCTCTCAGACACACCATTCCATTGAGGTGTTCCAGGAGGAGTGAGTTGGGATACGATCCCACACTCTCTCAGATGATCACTGAATTCCTGGCTTAAGTATTCTCCTCCTCGGTCGGACCGAAGAGCCTTAATGCTTTTGCCAAGTTGGTTCTGTACTTCATTTTGGAATTCTCTGAACTTCTCAAAAGATTCAGACTTATGTTTCATTAAATAAACATATCCATATCTACTGAAATCATCAGTAAAGGTAATGAAGTACTGATAGTTTCCTCTTGCATTTGTGGACATTGGGCCACACACATCAGTGTGTATCAGGCCCAATAAGTCACTGGCCCTCTCGTTAGGTTTATTAAAGGGGGCCCGTGTCATTTTGCCCATCATGCAGGATTCGCATTTCTCACATGACTCAAAGTCAAATGAGCCAAGAAGTCCATTCGAATGGAGCCTCTTGATGCGTTTCTCGCTGATGTGCCCTAAACGACAATGCCATAGAAACGTTCGGTTTTCCTCATTAGGTTTAAACCGTTTTGTATTAATGTTATAAATTGGCGCGGATTGATCGAGTATGTAAAGCCCATTCGTAAGAGGGGCAGAACCATAGAACAAATTGTTGCGATTGAAGGAACATAATTTATTCTTAACTGAAAAATCATAACCTTCCAAATCCAACAAAGAAATTGAAATAATATTTCTGCTTATAGCAGGTACAAAATAACAATTATTCAGTTCTAAAATCAATCCCGAAGGTAAAGACAACAAGTATGTGCCTACAGCTAGTGCTGAAACTTTCGCTCCATTCCCAACTCGTAGCTCCACTTGTCCTTGCTTCAGCCTTCTACTGTTGCTGAGTGCCTGCATATTAGTACAAATATGAGCCCCACAACCAGTATCCATGACCCATGAGGTATTATCAGAAGTAGTTGTATTAACTTCTATAACAAAAATACCTGATGAAGAAGTCTCGAAAGTCTTCTTCTTTAATTCCTTTAGACCTTCCTGGAATTTCTTACAATCTCTTCTCCAATGCCCCAGTTCTTTGCAGAACCTGCACATGTCAGTAGGCCCAGCCTTGGACTTGGGCTTGGGCTTTGGCGTGTCCTTGTCCGCGACTTGGACACCCTTGGCCTTTCCCTTATCCTTAGCAGAAGACTTCTTAAACCCCTTGCCCTTTTGTACCATAAGCACATTGGGGTCCTTGGCGGTTTTCTTCAAGTTGGGCTCTGCAGTCTTGAGCATTCCGTGAAGCTCAGGCAGTGTCTTACTCAAGCCATGCATGTTAAAGTTCAGAATGAACTGATCATAGCTTGCAGGTAAAGACTGCAGAATGATGTCGCAGGCAAGTTCCTGGCTGATTGGGCAGTCGAGTTTCTGAAGATGATCGAGATAACCCATCATCTTCAAGACATGAGGACTCACTGCCGCATTCGCAGCCAACTTACAGTCCAAGAGGTTCTTAACTGTCTGGAACCTCTCGGTCCTAGCCTGCTCCTGAAAAAGCGATTTCAGGCTTGCCATGATCTCGATTGGAGACAATACACTTTCGAACTGTTTTTGCAGCTCAGGAGTCATTGTCACCAACATCAGGCAATAAACATCATTTTCATCTGACGAATGCTTTTCCCAAGCATTGTGCAGAGTCCTGGCAGCATTGGCAAGAGGCCTCTCGGGGAGGGGATCTCGAAGGACATAATCCTTCTTCTCCTGCTTGAGGACCAGCCTCAAGTTCCTTGACCATGTCAGGAAGTTCGTTCCAGTCAGCTTCTCCTTCTCGAGAACAGACCGGATCGAGAATGTGTTTTGTGTGCTTGTAGTAGTCATATCTGAAATATATAAATAAAAAGGTTATTAGTTATTATGTTCAAAAATGACTAATCTCGTATTAAAATATAATATGATATGATTAATCACGCATTATATTCAATAACCTAAGTTACCCTCAATAGAATATAATGATTCCAAGATCCACATATAACTAAGATTAAAGTGGGCCACTGGCCGTCACCCAACCTTAGCTTATATCGGTAAGCCCTATATCGGCTAATTATATCCGTGATATAACTCTTGGTTGTGAATCTAGACCCGAGGCCCAATCCACTCTGATGTCTCAAGGCCCGGGACTCCCGATGGCCTAGTCAAGAAAACCGGACTATACAGTCATGTAATCATTAATGTCTGGGACTCCCAATGACATTTATGAATCACAAACCGTCTTACCCACGCAAAAGCAGACATCCTCACACTGTAAGGCCATGAATGCAATTGAATGGGCTTTGACAGCTGACATAGCCTGGACAAGACATCCAACGCTTGATATTATTTGAGGTTCGTAGGTTTATTAAAATCATTCCCAAAATAGAAGATTACTATTTCGGGAAACTTTCTATTTATGGAAACCTACTATTTTTGGAAACTTTCTAAAATTGGAAACTTTCTAAAACCGGAAACTTTCTAACTTTAGAAATCTCTTAAAATCCAAAACCCGCAAATTCAGAAACTTCTATATTAAGAAACTTTCTAATTATAAAATTTCGGAAACTTTAATTTAAAAACGACTTTATAATTTTATAAAATAGATTTTAAATTAATCTGAAGAAAGACTCAATTAACTGGCCCAATTGTTTTAACTTCTTGGCCCGAGGCCCAAGAATTGGTCCATGTCCAAGACATGACCCAATTGTCCAATTAATTGACATAACCGGTCTGGTTCATTAAAACTGGTCTAACCAAGTTTTAATTACTACGATGACCACAATTGTCAACCGGTTATTTACTAAACCGGAACTTCTCAATTTATTTGGTCCAACCAAATCAAATTAGAAATTCCTGGTTTAGGCACTAAATCCAATATTTCTTTCGACATTGGATTTCTTATCCCGGTTTAACCAGATTTAATAAAATTATTAAACCTGTTTATTAAACCAGAACGAAGATTTCAATCAAGTTTTGAACCGAACCGAAAACGAACCGGTCACGGACCATCCACGGTCGTGACCTAATCCACACGATCACAGCCGACCAGCCGCGTTCAATCCACGATCCACGGACGGCCGAGCCTCACGCGATCGGGATGCAGCTGGACGGGACGATGATCGGACGAGCTCGGGACGTGAGACGGTACGATCGCAGACGGGACGAGGCGCGACGATCCGATCGCTATCGATCGTGCGGTCCTCGGCTGATCGGATCGACCACGCGACGCGATCCGTGATCCGTCCGTGCGTCGTGTCCGATCCAGTCGACCATGAGCCGATCCCGACCCAACCGGCCATACCTCTCGGCCGTAATAACCAAACCGGCCAAGCCGGTCGATCCTCTACCCAGCCGATCGCAAAACCCGAGTCATATAGCTCGGTTTTGTGATCCAATTAATGTGTTTAGAGTTCAATTCTGATTCTTAAGTGTTTTATCTTATCAGTATTTGATTCAAAAACAATTCTAAACAGATTAAACAACCTAAACATGAATCTAAAACAAGAAACCTAAGAACCAATGGCTCTGATACCACTGTTGGAAAGTTCAGTTGATCCTGATTCAATTCTCATATTGATATCAACCTAAACATGCATCAGATCTAGGTGTTCTTATTTAGAATCACAACATGATCTCACCTTTTACCTGTTTGTTGCAGCGGAAGGATTAGAACAGGTCAGAGATCAGATAGATACACCGAGGGATGAATCCTCCAGAGGTTCACACACGCTTCACAAGGAAATGGCTGCTAGACCACGAGGAACAGAGGCGCAGAGAGAGGAGAGAAATCGCGGCTAGGGTTCGGGTTAAGGGAGAAAAGACTTGGCTTTTAGTCATTAAAAGCCTTCTCTTTTCCCTAATGGGCTTTTGGGCCCAATCTGATTAAATCCCATTTAATCAGACCCATTATTCATTCTCTCTTAGTACGACAAATGCCTAGCACTTTTGTCGTACTTCTGCTAAGCCGTTCCAACACATTTTCCTGTTAGCTTAGGCGTGTGACCCATATGGGATCATATAATAAAGGCAATAAGTCCAAGACTTATAGATCATGAGCGGACTCTAGCAAGCCATCATGATCCCCAGTATTATATGACTTATGTCTGATCTCGACATACTCTTACTTTCTAGAGACAGTACCGAGATTACTGGACACAATTCCAACAAATCGGTTCAATTGGATTGGACCGGTCATCATGCTTGGTTAAGTCCGAATAGATCGGTTTAAATTGGATGAATTGGTTTAATTGGATTAAACTAATTATCTCAATTAGCATAAACCGGTGGGTTAAATCAGTTTGATTAGATAATACGGTTCAATTGGACTGGTTATCGTAATCAGTTGAAACTGGTTTAAACGGTTTAAATTGGATGAATTGGTTCAATTGGATTGAACTGATCATCCCAATTAGTATAAACCGATTGGTTAAGATCAGTTTGATCAGATAAGTCGGTTCAATTGGATTGGACCGGTTATCAAAACTATCTTCGGTTTAGGTCTATGTCGACCGTCACACATGGGTTGTGTCGATCGACATGACTGGTTCGATGAACCGGGTTAATTGAATTAACCGGTTATTGAAGTCCGGTTTTGTTTGGTGGTGTCGATCGACAGACAGAGTCTGCGTCGATCGACACAGTATTCGAAATTCTGGTTATTGAACCTTGAATTTGCAGAGACCAAACTAGACTTTAACATTGATTAAAGCTTAGCTTCAATATGGTCAACTGTCAAGACTCATTTCGTTGTGTGATGTCTAGCCAAGAGCTTGGTGTCCACAATTACGTGAGTAAGGCAGGTAATAACATTGATGGACTTGCAGTGCATTAACATCAACAATTACATGACCTAAGAAATTGATTTGCTAAACTTTTGGGTTTAGTTTCCTCAACTAAATATCAAGTAACATTGATGCCTTGCCCAATCTTGTCTACTGTCAAAACTCGTGTCGTTTGTTGGATAGTCTTGGAGTCCTTGGTATCCACTGCTACATGGGTAAGGCAGGTGGTCATTGACAGACTTGCAGTGCAACTGTCAATGATCACAAGACTAAAGAGATTGGTTTACTTGACTGAGCTATCAGAAGTTCTGAGCCCAGAGACATCAGAGTGGATTAGACATAGTTTGTCTCATCCACAACCAAGAGTTGTACTGAGTACAATTAGCAATGATTTGCTTACCTAGATAACTAAAGTTTGAGTCACGGCGAGTCGCCCACTCGAATTTTAGTAGTCTAAGGATCTTGAATCATTATATTCATAGAGGAAACATAGTTTGAATATAATGCGAGTTTTCTTATTTGATAAGATTTCTCTTCATATACATAACTAAATCTTTGTTTTTCTTGGATTTCAGCTTATGTCTATGACTACTTTCTCGTTGCTATCCGTCCTTGAGAAGGACAAGTTAAATGGATCCAACTTCCTGGATTGGTATCGGAATCTGAGATTCATTCTCAAGCAGGAGAGCAAGGACTATGTCCTTGAAAAGGCTCTTCCAGAAAAGCTTGGGACCAATCGCTCGCATGCAGTGTATAATGCTTGGAATAAGCATTATACTGATGTGGTAGATGTGCGTGGTCTGATGTTGGCTACCATGAACTCAGACTTGAAGAGTCAATACGAGAACATGGAGTCGCCAATAGAGATGATCACCAGCCTGAAACTGAAGTTTCAGGATCTGGCACGAGTTGAGAGATTCCAGATGGTGAAGTCTCTAACTAAGTGCAAGCTACCAGAGGATGCTCCAGTAAGTCCTCATGTCATTAAAATGATGGGTTACGTTGATAACCTGGGGAGACTAGGATGTCCTGTCAGCTTAGAGTTGGCCACTGACATCATTCTGCAGTCACTGCCATCAAGCTATGACAAGTTCGTTAAGAACTATATCAAGAAAGGCTTGGCGAAGACGTTGACTGAGCTGCATAGCATGCTCAAGACAGCAGAGCAAAACATCAAAAGGGGTAAAAGATTTGAGAAATCTTTTATAGACAAGGGTGATGGCAAGGCCGTCCAGATTTGGAATCAGGATAAGCCTATGTCATCTTTTAAGCCCAAGTCAAGCCCATCTGGTGTTAGTAAGTGCTTCTACTGCAAAGAGTCGGGGCATTGGAAGAGAGATTGCATAAAATTCTTGGAAGATTCACAAGAGATGGAGAAGATGTATGGTACTTCTTCTTCAGGTATTGTGTTATTAATTCAAGTTCTACATAAGTATTGGATACTTGTTGTGGTACTGATATTTTTGAAATATGCAGGACCTAAGCGACAGTAGAACGATGAAGAAAGGACAAGTGGAACTGCGTGTCTGGTTGAAGCAATGGTTGCTCCATGAGCCGTATAGAGATTCTCCACTTGTAGGAGACTTTCATACTTGGTTTTAGAAATTAAGTAATTGCTACTATGTATCTGCCTTGTGCAGAAATGCCTTTCATCTTCTTGTAAAGAATTTGGATGTTTTTCATTTTGATAAAAGACAAGTTTTGTTCTTTAG
The DNA here is from genome assembly GCA_030180135.1 of Orychophragmus violaceus. Taxonomy (NCBI): domain Eukaryota; kingdom Viridiplantae; phylum Streptophyta; class Magnoliopsida; order Brassicales; family Brassicaceae; genus Orychophragmus; species Orychophragmus violaceus. Next base: position 38,614,690 of record CM058229.1, read on the forward strand.
ATCTTAATGAAATATAATATGGTAGCACCCCGTTTGGAATGGGTTTTGTATCTTAAACCAGCATAAGTTTGAACATAACACAAACACTAAAGGTTTGAGTCTGATGACTCGAACTCGACTTTTCTTTGGTATAGTCGTTTAACCACGAGAGTGAAGCAGATTCAGTAAATCCATAGTCTTGGACTCTTTTGATTTTAATCAATTGAGACATGAATCTTGCTTGCTGGACCAAATGACTAAGACCCATTTAGCAGAGCTAAAAGGAAACGGGCCAGAGGCTTATTGGGCCCTACACATACTGATGTATGCGGCCCAACTAGCATTATTGCCAAAGGAAATATTCTGTACTTCATTACTTTATTGATGGATTCAATAAGCATGGCTGTGTTCATTTGATGAGACACAAGCTGGAATCCCTTAAGGGAGTTCCAAGATGAAGTGTAGAACCAATTTGACATAAGTATTGAGATCCTCGATTGAATCGCGGAGGAAAATACCATAGTCAAGAATTGGGTGATCATCTGAAAGAATGAATCAGATCTTATGAGATGTGATTCGATTGATGATGAGTCACATGAATCTTCCATAACCATTTAAGAATACGTTCTGAAATGTCTATGTTTACGCTAAAAGGTTTCTAGCAGAATCAGTGAAAAACACCACATTGGATGTGGACTGGGTGATTTCCAATTTGTTTTTCTGATTAATTAGGATTGCAAGGTTTGTGTAAGACAGCAGTCAACAAACAAACTTGAATCCATATATGATAAGTTCTACCTCGCTGGTTGTCCTGAGGAAACCAAGGCTTAGTGCTTTGTTGTCCAGAACTGTGTCTTTTAAGAAAGGTGATACTTTCAAAAGGAACAGTGGGAGTAAAAGTACACATCGAAGAAATTCGATAAACACAGTAAGCTGCTCGACCTGATAAGGAAGAGCAGCGGTGAGATCTACAAAGTGCTGTAGGATCTGCACATGTGGAGCCTGAAATTCGCAGATCCGAAAGGATCCGTCACTAACTCGAGAGTGATATCTCGTAACCTATTGTCGTGATCTGCTGATCATTGAAAAGTGACGAACATGCGAAATTCGAAGAAGCGATGGTGAGGCCCAACTCCGAAAATTGGCTGGGTATGCATGTTAGCTTCACCGATTCATTTCTGGATTGAAGCGAACATCTTGGAGTTGGAATCAACATTCTGACAGATTGGTCAAAGGTTTTGACTTGATCAGAAAGAAAAAGAAACCATGCGTTTACAAGGAGACTAGTGGGAGCGTAATGGCAATTCTCACACAGTATGTAGATAACATACTTGAATCTCACAAACGACGTTCCGACACTAAAGTCTTGTCAAGATTTAGGTCAGAAGTCAAATTTAAACAAAAAGACTTGGGAGTAGCCGAGTGAATTCTTGGAATAAGAATCTATTGACATAGATTAAGTAGGTTAATTGGATCGTGTCAAAATCCTTATGTTCATAAGGTATTGGACAGTTCAAATGTGCTTGATTCCAAGAATGGCTTCATGCCAAAGGTCTTATGGCAATTATCCAAGCGAGATGCAGTGTCTTGGACACTGGCTGAGCTAGTAACGATATTAGCAAGAAGAAGTGTTTTGAACACTGTCTGAACTAGTATTAATGAGTGTGATTACTTATGCTGATGCAATAGAATCCATCATGAATGCCATATTTTGCGCTCGTCTAGATGCAGCTTAAGCATAAAGTATGACGAGAAAATACCAATGTACTCCGGTAATAGTCACTGAATAGTTACCAGAAATATCCCAAGTGTTGAGAAACACTAAGGATAGGTTCGTGGTGAACTGATAAAGTGACGAACCAGTTGAAAGTAGTTAGTCGGACAAAGACGATTCCCGGTTCCCACCTGGTTATGTCCCTTTGCCTGAATAGCGGTGCTAACTGTTGGAAAGGCTCCAAACAGTAGACCGTAGAATAGTGCTTTTATCTGAATGGCGGTGTAATTTGTTGAAATTGTTTCAAGCAATAGCACCGCACTCTCTCCCACAACCTAAGCACGGAATTTATTCTGTTGCAGTAGGTATAAGATATCTGATAAGATGATCTTGATTCTAGTGGGAGTTATTTTAGTTATGTTGTAAACTTAACATATACATGCTTTGGTAGTGTCTATGTAAGTCTAACTGACATCAGTGTTATTTAATTATTGAATAATTAAATAATGGTCCCAAAGTATTTTATGGTCATCTTATAGGTCATTAAGTTGAAGACTTGATCATGAAACCCTATAAGTAAAAGATGACATAAATTATGATTGTCCCTAGTCAAGGTTGTTAAGATGGGACACTAACAACCGCGCAGACTAGTATGTGAGGTGACTGTTGGACTAAGTTTCATGAAGTCAATGATAAGATTATCACAGTCAGTCACATAGATGTATGTTAGTGAACATATGATTGGACACGACCCGCTTAATGAGAACTCCACAGGATAGTTATATCAGTGTCATGGGAGGTTCTCATTACGACTATAGAGTATAGTCCTTAGACCTGAGTTCATCATGCTTTCTAGCATATGAATTGGTGCGTGTTGACCTTGTCAAACGTCGTTCCGTAACTGGCGGCTATAACGGCATTGCTTGTGCGTATCATGAAGTATGTGTAGAAACAGGGATGGAACAAGATGGGATTTGTCCCTCCTGGAAAACGGGAGATAAATATCTCAGGGCCCATCGAAGATTTGATACTGAGAAAATGCATGGCCGTGCTCAAACGAGGTGATTGTCAGTCGTTTGTTTTAATCAGTATAGATCAGAAGTTCGATGAACATGATGTTGGCTATAATAAGGATGACACAGTCTCTTGCCTTATGCCATATCGAGATATAGAGACGAAGGGATTATAGGAATAAGTGATTCCAGTACAAGTGGGAGATTGTTGGGATTATGTCCTGAAATCACATTGTACGAACTCTAATGATAGTTGTATTGTCGAGATCGGACAATTCATGTGATACTAGGTAGTCATAATGTTTTGCTAGAAACCACTTATGACAAATGAGTTGTAGCTCATTTCTGGTATCGTGTGAACCTACAGGGTCACACACCTAAGCAAGTTGGACATAGTCCATATGGGATTGATCATTGGCATATGATCTGATCGATGTGTATTGGATGCACATCGAATATAAGTTTCTATGAGATGTATCGATCGACACCATTAGGTGGGTCGGTCGATACAGGAGGTATGTCGATCGACACCACTAAGTGTGTCGGTCGACACAAAGGCGAAACCGAGACTGATGTTTCGGTTCACTTTAGGTCGATATATAAATGTGTTTTGCACAATCGACCTGATAGACTTGAGCGCTGCCAAGACTGTTTTTCTCAGTGAGAAAACACAGAACCTCAAGAAACTAAAGTCCCAGGGAGATCCGAGCACCGGTCCTAGCATCCCGGCGGATTCCAGCTTGTGTGCGTGTGGACTGAACAGTAGAGGCACAACGATTGGGGCGCTGCAGATCTCGTGTTACCACAAACTTCCGCTGCCTAAAACTCCAGGTAAACACAGATCTGATTCATGATTCAATTAACTAGACCCTAGATCCTAGGCTATCGGGAACTCGCGAGAATTCTGAATCTGTAGAATTGGCTCGGATTCCCAACATAACTTACTTCTACATAGGCTGCAGTGAGCTGAAGAGTAGAGGGAGATCTATCAATTAGGTCATATCCTTGTGATCTCTCCAAAGCCAGGGACTCAGCTGCTGCTACAACTGCCTCTGCCCTTTTGTCTATAAAGGTCCCATCCTTGCGAGCATGAGTCTTGCGCACTACAGCAGTTGCAGCCGGTTTAGCTCCCAACTCGATCTCCTATCATTCAAAACAAAAGAGCAATTACTATACAATGAATAAATCATACAAACATATATGCATCGGACTTACCATGTCATATCGGATTCTGCAGTGGGATCTGGATCCTGAAGTATGAACATGCTTGCCCATGCTGTTTGGATTTGAGGTGGCATTCTCTGAATTTTGTTTGCTCTTCTTCACATTTTCAGCCTCCTCCCACAGGTCTAGCTTTGTGTTCCAGTCATGCAGTCCTATGAAATCGGGTTTAGTACCAGATCTCTTCCTCTTGCTTACTGTGTTTCCAATCGATCTCATCAGAATTAATCTCCAACAGTGTACCACCATATTATGGTGCTCCTCTTCCCAGAAATACTTTTGCTGCAACAAAGTCAGACAAATAACAATTACTAGCTATTTAGATATTGGTTGACAAAATGTAAAAATAGAGACTAGTACAGATGCATCATACCACGAATGCGATCCACCATTCATCTTTCTTCGTCTGTGGAACCATAGTGAAGTTCCACCAAGGGCCCCAGAAGTTGGACTGGTAGATTGCCACTATGTCCTTGCGTATACAATCGTCTATGCCAAACCTGCGAGGAAAAGAGCAGAAGTCATAGTAACAACTACAAAACTTAAAACATTTCCATTTAGTGTAAGACAATTGTCGAGACACATTAGATCACAGACACACAAAAAAACCAGACACATAGATAACTTACTAAATAAACTAAAAGACTTGACTAACATTGCAGACAATTCCCATACTCATGCAAATCACAGACAATACCAACATGAATCAAATAGCAGACAATACCAAAATCAGCCAATACCAAATCGCAGACAATACCAACAATATCAAATAGTAGACAATACCAAATCGCAGACAATACCAACACTTTCAGTATCATAGACAATACCAAACCGAATCAAATCGCAGACAATTCCCATACTCATGCAAATCACAGACAATACCAACATGAATCAAATAGCAGACAATACCAAAATGAGCCAATACCAACTCGCAGACAATACCAACAATATCAAATATCAGACAATACCAAATGACAGAACAATACCAAAACTTTCAGTATCATAGACAATACCAAACAGAATCAAATTGCAGACAATTCCCATACTCATTCAGTATCACAGACAATACCAACATGAATCAAATATCAGACAATACCAAAATGAGCCAATACCAGACAATACCAACAATATCAAATAGCAGACAATACCAAATCTCTGACAATTCCTATACTCATTCAGTATCATAGACAATACCAAACCGAATCAAATAGCATACAATACCAAATTGCCTTACCATAGCGCACCGTTGATCTTATCCGGATGGAGGTGAGGCATGTTTCGTTGCTCCGGCAAACTGTGTACTGCTTCTAAGCTGGGCAGTGGGTGGCGAGAGCCGGAGAAACTGGAGGCCCTCAACGCTCTAGGAGGAATCTGGGTTTGCGTTAGACGCTTCACGGGACGCCTTCCTCTTGGAGCCGCACCATTAATGTTCAGCTGCTTGCAAAAGAGAAGAAAACAGGGTTAGTTACTGAAGACATAAAGAGATAGAGCTAAATAGTTACATGCATGGACAAATCGAAATCGACACCAAACTTGGACACTCAAACAAACCCTAAATCGAGATTGAAGAGAGTAGAGGAAGAGAGAAGAGAGAAGTGATAAATCGAAACATGCATGAGTTGAACTAACCCTAAATCGACACAAATCTTGGACACTGAACTAACCCTAAATCAAGACTGAAATTGACAACGAAACAGACTGAAAGGGAGATAGAGAGGATGAAGAGACTTACCGATTGAGACATGGTGTAGCGGTTGTTGATGATTCGTCGGTTAGGGTTTCAGAGATCGTAAGGGGTATCGACAGAAACTTGAGATTTGAAGAGAATAGAGGAAGAGAGAAGAGAGAAGAGAGAAGAGAGAATAGAGAATAGAGGAAGAGAAGGAGATAGAGCGAGCGAGTGTGGAAGATCGGAGGAGATTCCGACTGAAATCGCGAGAGAGAGTTTGAGAGAGAAACTAAAATCGGCTAAGGGAAAAATGAGAGAGATCGAGAGAGTTCTAGGGTATTAGGGCATCAGGGTAAACCGGTGGGGGAAACCGAAATTAATTCGCGGTTAACCGCGAAACCAAATCAATTTGGCGGATAATGAAAATGATTTCGCAGTTCGAACCGCGAATATTTTTTTAATTTATTAAGGTACAGAAAGGGTCATAGCTGTCTGTAGCAAATGTAAAATCAAACCGGGTTCAACCAGATTTAAACCAAATAATTAGGCGGTTGACCCAAATTTTCTTAGCTATGGATATATCCATAGCTAGTCGTAGCTATGGGAAATTAAGAAAATGTGTTTTAAGTGATTAGATTCATTTTTAAAAATTATAATAAATTTAAAAATATATAATTTGTGAATGTGAAAATATAATTATATTAAATTCTTAATTAAAATAAAAATTATAATTTCATAAGATAATTAGAAACACATTATTTTATTAAACATAGGTAATTATTTAATCATACAAACATATTATTGGTATTAAACATAATTAATTATTTGGTAAAACAAACACATTATGCTTCTGAATTGTCGGAATCGGAATACTCGGCATATTGATCGTCGAGGTTATCTTCAGAAGTATATTCGTCATCCGGGTTAACCATTGGAGTTGGCTCATACCCCGAAACATCTTCAACGGCATGTGCCTCGACTCGAACAATACCAGTGGATGGAATAACATGATCAACTGTGTCATTTTGTTTTGCTGTAAGCGAAACTTCTTGTGTTTCAGAAAGTCCTCTCGGCATAATCTTCGTTGTTGTCCACCATTCTTCCCTAGTTGGCCGTAATCTTGGATAAGGAATATAAGTAACTTGATCACATTGCTCCGGTAATATGAAAGGATCGTACTTGTCATAGTGCATCTGCGGGCAAATATCAACAATACCGGATGGATGTCTTCGTATTCCTCGTCCGGTGTTGAACCAGTGGCATTTGAATATCACAAGTTTTAGTGTGACAGCTTCTGGATACTCTATCATGAATATCTCTTCGATCAATCCAAAATACTCTGTCTCAGCGGTTCCCGGAACGCAAACACCATAATTCATCTTCTTATTTTGTCCATGACTTTATGTATGGTAGTGATATCCCCTAGAATAAAACATAGGCCATGAGGTGATTTTATGGTTTGGACCTTGTGCGAATTCTAGCATCCACAACGGAAATTCAAAGGACTTAGCGGTGTTAATCTGCACATATAAAATTTTAAAATGAGATTAGACTAGTGTTAATAAATATATGACAAGTGTGTTTTATTTTAAAAACTAACGTAGTCTTGACACCACGTTGCAAATCCATCATCTTTTGCTTTTGTCATTTCGTCTGAAGTAATGTTTGGTACATCATACGTCATTTTCACTTCAAACATCCTGTACATATAATACGTTATAGTATTCGACATGAAATCAAAACTGTATGAATATAATTAAATATTACTAACCTTTCGTAAGGTTCAAATTCTTCGCAGTTGAGCAGTAGAAATGTTTGAAGCACGTTGTAATCGAAACGTGATATAACCCCTTAGCTACGGATAGCTACGACTTTGGCCGCAACTAAGGGAATATATTCTCTGCATACTGCAGAGTGATAGACTGATTGATAGACTGATGTATGTGTTTGAATGACCATACATACAGTCGACCCGTGACTGAATTATTGTGTTACATAGCTGCGGATAGCTACAGCACCAGCCGTAGCAACAGCTACGGAATACATAGCTACGATCAAGTTCGCAGCTAACCATAGCTATAGGTTTCTGCGACATGTCCGTAGCCATTCGTAGCTATGTAGCTACGGATTGATACGGATTGTTGGCGTAGCTATGTAGCTATGGAAAGTCGACATAGCTAAGCGTAACTAGCCATTGCTACGGTTACGCCGTAGCTATCCGTAGCTATCTACGGATGGCTACGACCAATATCCATAGCTATATAGTTACGAATAGCTACGGATTGCTACGGACTAGTTACGATTTTAATCCGTAGCTAGTCCGTAGCAATCCTTAGCAAAAAAAATTTGCTACGGCTTTGCTTGGCTATACGGCAGAATTCTTGTAGTGTATTGAGTGTTATCATTTTTCATTTTCTAATATCGGACACATATTTATATTTTTCTAGCTTCTACATTTTCACGTTTTTTTCGTATATATAATAAAAGAAAATATAACTATTTAAATCAAAATTTTAGTTTTTTTTGTAAAATGGTTTTCATTTTTTTTACAAGACACGAAATTAGAAACACAGTCCACAATATTATAAATAGGATTGATAAAAATGCAAATTGACCTACAAAACTAACCCTAAAAGAGAAGCCAAACCCTAATTATGGATCTACCGCGGTAACCAACGCTAAAGACCACCGTATCACCACCATCATGCGAGAGAAAAACCGCCTTGAAAGCCAAAACCTTGACTTGCTAGAGCAATCGCCACCAATGAAAAAGCTTCATAAACGTCTAGGGCATGACTATGCCTAGTTAAATTTATTGTGTTTTAAGGACTGTCTCAAACTATATGTAGGTTATCTTCAAATTCTTTTTTCTAGAAATTATATTAAATATGTACAAAAATACATTATTGCTTGAAGAATATATATCTCATTTATATAGTTAATAAACTTTTAAGAATATTTTTCGTTTTTGAATGAGAATTATGTTCAGTTGCTCCAATCGTGTGTTAAAAATAGTCATTTGTATATTGCATGATTAGTCTTAACAAAATTTATACTTCACAACTATCTTTAAATTTTCTAATGATCTATTTATATCAAATCATCTGCAACCATCATAGGTACCACTTCTACGATAGTATTTTTTTGGTATGCTACGATAGGTCTAGATACGATAGCAATACTTGGATGTTTACTTTACTATAGCAACTCTATTTTTTTTTTGTAAAAAATGATTATAATTCATATTTCGTGCTATGATAGGTCCTTCTACAATAGAAATTGGATATAACTCTAATATTTGAGCCGTATTAGCCGAGCCGAGCCGAACCATATTCAATTATTATTATATTTATTTTGTTTCAATAGGATATATATTGTAAAAACATTTAAGATATTCATAAAATGATTTTGTTAATAACAAGTGTTAGTAACAAACATATGAAATTTACAAAATTTAAGAATGAGTAACAAACATTTACTACATAAGCAAAACTATCCAAAGTGATGATGTCTGAACTCTCTTTCGCAACTTCAATTCTTGATATGCCCATAGAGAGACCTATGTCTGCCGATAATACAAATCCATAAAATAAATTCAGATTTGAAAATGAAACACAGAACATAATATAGCATCATTACTACCATCACCAGAAATTTCTTACCTCGTGGTAGGAGTATCGTTAGTACCATCACCAGTGACAGCAACAACATCTCCATTTTTTTTTAGTGCTTGAACAAGCAAAATCTTGTCATTAGGAGAGGACCTACCCATCACCCGCATTTTACACCCAAGTTAATACTTGAAATAGTATCAGTAAGGTAACATGATCCTTGGCTGTTTAACTATCATACCGTTTTTATCTTGGCTATTTGTTCTCTGTCTTTTTCAGATAGCTCATGGAACATGTTTCCTTCAATGATATAGGCTCAACGGCTTCTGTATCTGAAGCAAGTATACCACAATCCAAAGCAATTGCTTTTGATGTCTGAAGATTGTCGCCAGTCACCATTCATACCTACATAACACAAAATTTTAATGTAAACGTTACAGACGGGTTGACAAATATACCCTGAGCACGCTGCATCATATTACATAAAACAAACTTCAATTTACCCAAGAAAAGCTTTCAGAATGCCTACCTTTATACCAACAATAGCAAGCAAAGTTTTTTATCTTCTGGTAAAATCCATTTATCCAAGTCTTCCTGTTCCTTGGGAACTTTATTCAGCTCTTGTGTTCTGCATGCAATAGCAACACATCGCAAGTTGTTTTTCGCCCTGGAATCAATAGCAAGTCTGAAAAGTTCCTGTAAGACAAGTTCCAAAGACAAATGTTTTGATGCTAAGCCCTTCTCCTAATTATTCTCTAGCACCAGTAAGAACTGGTCAGCGAATAAACTAGACAAGTAGCACATATATCGCAAACATCCAAAACAAATTAACTAGAGAGGAATTCGAGAAGGTATATGAGGCTGGCGGACATGAGGCTGGGTCTGGGGGAAACTGACGGACTTAAGCAGTCTTTGAAATGCGAGCAGAAGTAGGCGGAAACTGCAGACATGAGGCTGGGTATGGGGAAGAAGGACACGCCATGGCAGAGAGAGGTCCAGCGCCGGAGTCAAATCTTTAGAAAATTGAGGAAGAGGCAAGAGATTGGGAGGAAGAAGAAACAGAACGAAGAAACAAAGCTCGAGAGTTGGAAAAATTTGGGAAATTAGGGATTTAGAGAAGGAATTTTTTTGCCGGTTAAACCAAAATTTGGGTCCGAAATTTTTTAGTTTTTGGTAAGTGTTTGGCGGAAAAACTAATTTTAGCTTACCGCTTAATGAAACTTTATCATAACATTTATTCAATGCAATTATATAGTAAGAAAATTTTAAACATATCTACAATTCAGTAAAATATGATATAACAATAGGCTATCAATATGGACTTTTTGTAGTGCATTATTTTCACTATAAGAGACAAACGCTGCATGTCGCTCTAATTTTAACACCTTGCTACTTCCAAATCAATAGTGAATGATTAATTTCTTTAGGATCAAAGCCTCTCACTTGATTTTATTATTTGTTTAGTAAGAGTCAATATCAATAAATATCTATTTATCTTAGAAATAATTACTAATATATGTTTTAGATAATCTTAGTTATAGATATTTCTAAATCTTAGTCGATATATATGTTTTATGTTGTATATAAACCTTGTACCTGAGATTAATAACAACACACATTCAAAATATTTTATAGCTTCATATAGCATAGGGATGTTGTCATAGGTACTAACTACAAAGTTAGCCCTAACCTTATACCAAAATTTATAGTCATAGTCCTGAAATTTATAGCAAGACTAAAAAAGAGTTGGATTACAATTAACCCTTAAGGTTAGTTGACCATATATCCCACAACTCTATATATGAAAACCTAAAAAGGAATTCATATTTATATTTATTCACAAATTGTAATATTTTTATTTCAAAAATACAACATCAAATTTCCTTTAAAAAAACACAAAATTTTGGTTTCCCGTGAGAAACACAAAATCTTGACTTTTTGCCAAAATTGCAAAACTGAAGTATCGTCAAAATCCAAAATCAAGTTTTTCGACAAAAGTGTCAAATCTCGGTTTTACGCCAAAATCGCAAAATATAATTTTTTCGCCAAAATCGCAAAATATCATTTTCCGTTAAAACTGCAAAATTGAGTTTTTCCGTTAAAACCGCAAAACCCTTTTTGTGCCAAACTTCAAAAAACAAATTCCACTAAAACCTCAAAACCTCATTTTCTCACAAAAACTGCAAAATAATGTTTTCCATCAAACCACAAAATCGAATTTTCTCGTCGAAACCGCAAAAACGAGTATTCTCACCAAAACTGCAAAATCTCATTTTTTTGTCAAAACTGCAAAATAATGTTTTTCCGCCAAGCTGCAAAATAGAGTTTTTCCGCCATACCATGAAATCGAGTTTTCCCGTCAAAACTGCAAAATCGAGTTTTCTCGCCAAAACCGCAAAATTGAATTTTCTCGCCAAAACCGTAAAATCTTGATTTTCCTTCAAAATTGTAAAATCTCAATTTCCTTACAAAATCGCAAAATTACTATTATATATTATATAATAATATTATCAGTTACTGTATTATAATATGAGAGAAGAAAATCTCATAGACCTAATTTTTTTAAAAAAATTAAAATCGCCATCGAAATAAGATGAATCATGTCGAATAGTCTTCCACAAGTAAAAAAAGGATAGGTTTTTAACAAGGGAACATATGCAGTTTCAACTTCCTACTCGTTGTATATCTCAAACAATCCTAGAGTTAGAATAACACTAGGTAGATACCCGCGCTGCGTCGCATATTTATTGTAAATAGTTATTTATAAATGTATATTTTCAAAAAAAAATGGTTATTATTACTTTTTAATGTAGTTATTGTAGAACAATTATAACTTATGCATACCATAAAATGATTTCGTAAAATATTTGACGAGTTGAATTTTTAGATGAGTAGAATCTTTAGAATAAAGATTAAGCCAATACTGTCTACCAAATTATTTTTTAAATATAAAATAAAAGAAAAATCTCATACAAATGTACTTTCTTATTTACTCGGTTTTTCCGATTCAAGACCCCCCCTTTTGTATGATTCAGGAATAGTAACCGATTTTAGTAATTCCTCCTCGCCCACAACCGGCCCAAAAGGTAAGGACCTTTCCTTATGGGGGTAGGAAAATCATGCTCAGGATAGCGGACTCAAAGCTATGGAAATAGTTAACTCTGCCTTCTTTTTGGACTCTCGTTCTTATCCAAGAGAAACCGGTTCAACTAATGAATAGTAGGCTTTGCCTTCTATTAATCTATTTAATAGAACATCGCTTATGCCTATTCCAAAGACGATCATGACTATCTCTTCAGAAAGAAAGAGGTTCATACACGCAGAGAGAAAAGAAGATAGGCTACACTCGTCATCTCGACATTGAAAGAAAGCTATAGCATTAAGACGTAGTCACATTGAACCCTCTAATATATTCGAAGATCTCGAAATGAACTTCCAGTTCTAGGGAGAATTCGCAAAACTCCGTTTCCATCAAGAATTAAATGGAGTTTTCCCGTATTTTGACAAGAAAATCGAGTTCGTTCCTACGTCAAGATATTTTGATCTTTTGAATGTTGGAAGAATGAAACCGATGAATCTTTCTAAGACAATATTAAGAATTTCATCGAAAACTTATAGCTGCTTTCCAAATTACTAAGGCTAAGAGAAGAAATAAAAGAAGTATTATGAGTATACTATCTACGATTGAATTCAAAAGGTGTAGGCCTGGGGCACTTTGTCTACTAAAAAAGTGCTTGAAAAGGCGGAATTAAAAAATTTATTTTTCTTTGTGCTTCATTTCTCTCAATTTATGTCAATCTTGGTTGTCATTCTGATTTTATTTTCTTAGTTTATTTTTTTGTTTGATTAGCTATGGAAAATAAGCATTTGTTTTTCGATCCTATGCCACAGATTTGTTTGTTTTGTTTTTTTTTTCTGTCGAAGGATTTTGTTCTAATCTTGTCTTTATTAAATAATTAAATATATTTTCTAAAGTTGTGTAGTTTACTTGGTAATTATATCATGATATTCTTTTAAATGTCAAATAATCTTATATATATATATATATAATTTGAGTATAATTTTTATTTTATAAAAGGAATTTCTTTAACAGTTAGAAGAAAATATTCATTATAAGATACTAAATGAAAAAACTAAGAAAACACTATATTAGCTTATATTATTTAATTCAAACATGACTAAATCTAACAATATGTTTCAAAATAGAGTTTAATCGTAAATTAATTTAATTTTGAATACTTTTGAATGACTTGAACATGAACATTAAAATGACCTTGAATTGTATAAATTAAATGATAATATGTAGATTTTTTCCCACATTAATGTATTTTATTACCATTTGAGAAAATAGGGTTTACCAATTGCCTATTAATTGATTTGAACTCTAAATTATTATTTAAAGAAAATAAAGGCGTTGAGATATTGACCATCTAAACTTAAAAACTAAAACTTATAAAAATGTCATTTGTTTGTGGAGGTGTAAAATAATAAATTTATGTATATGTAGCCTAATAAAGTTTACATAAAAATTAAAGCCATAAGCAAGTGATATTTTTCCTTCACTAAGTGTAGAAACTAAATCTATCCTCGATATGAAAAGTTAACTATAAGGGGATGTAGAATGAGTTTTAGAAACATACATGCCACAATTAGAGAGTCCAAAGATCTCAAGACACGCACATTGATGTAACTCTATTACATAATCTTCTTTATAGAGAATTGGGGCATCCATGTATCATTTGAACTCAAAAACATATCAGTCGAATAGATCCTAAACTGAAAGATTCAAGGATTTGAGAAAATTGTCTGGTTGATAATGAAGATACAATCGTTACATATATATCATAGAAAGGCTATTGTTACGCTAAACTAGAGATACACATCTATACAAACTTGGAAAGATATTAACATCACAGATTTGCATTATACGATACTGATTTTAAGGAAATCTTCCTGACCAAGCTTATGGTTAACCAAGAGATTAAACCAGATTCATCTAACCGATCTCTGATCTCCAACACCTCCCCTCAAGTGGGAGCATACAGATTTCGTATGCCCAACTTGTTCCGGAACGCAATGAACCCATCTCGTCCAATTGGTTTTGTGAAAATGTCAGCTAGCTGAGACAGAGTCCCCACATGTCGTGGCTTGATGTTGCCCTTGACGATTTCATCACGGATGAAATGACAATCAATCTCGATGTGCTTCGTCCGCTCGTGAAATACCGGGTTCGTGGCAATATATATAGCTGACTTACTATCACAACACATGACCATAGGTTGCTCGTGTTGAATTCCAAGTGTGAGCAGCAGTTGCTTCAACCACTTCAACTCCGATGTGAGAACAGACATAGCACGATATTCAGCTTCAGCTGACGACTTACTCACCGTTGGTTGCTTGCGTGTTTTCCACGAGATCGGTGAGTCTCCTAGCTGTACGAAGTATCCAGTTACTGATCGTCGCGTTAATGGGCAGCTCGACCAGTCGGAGTCACACCATCCGGTGATCTGAAAATCACCTTCGTGTCGCAACAAAATCCCCTGTCCAGGATCAGTTTTGAGATAGCGCACAATGCGCAAAGCTGCATCCCAATGATCCTCACGCGGTTGTTGCATGAACTGTGCCAAGATGTGGACAGAAAATGCTAGATCCGGTCGTGTCACAGCCAAGTATATAAGCCGACCAATCAAACGACGGTACTTTGCAGGGTCTTGCAGAAATGCAGAGGAAGATAATGCCAACTTATGATTCTGTTCAAGTGGAAAACTCGCTGGTTTTGCACCCAACAAACCAGATTCTGAAATAATGTCTAAAGCATATTTTCTCTGACAAAGATATATCCCTGTTGCATTCCGTGCTACCTCGATACCCAAAAAATACTTCAAAGGACCCAAATCCTTCATACGAAAGCAAGACTCTAGATAGTCTTTAAACTTCTTGGTCGCGTGTGGTGAACTTCCCGTAATTATTAGATCGTCAACGTAGATCAATATGTTGATACGAACACCATCCTGTACCAAAGTAAACAGAGAATAATCGGCCAGAGACTGTTTAAATCCATATTTGATTAGAGCTGTTGTTAACTTCTCGAACCAACACCGTGGTGCTTGTTTCAGCCCATACAAAGCCTTGCGTAGGCGACATACTTTGTTAGGATGAGCAGCTTCGAATCCGGGAGGTAAGCGCATATATATTTCCTCCTTCAAATCACCATGTAAAAACGCATTGTAGACATCCATTTGATGTATCTCCCAATTGCGTTTCGCCGCTACATCAAGAAAAATTCGAACCGTGCTCATCTTTGCGACTGGAGCGAATGTTTCACCATAATCTTCTCCTTCTTTTTGTTTGTTTCCCAATGCGACAAGTCGAGCTTTGTACCGTTCAACAGATCCATCCGAGTTATGCTTAATTTTGTATACCCATTGACACCCGATTGCTCGTTTTCCTGGTGGCAAATCTTCAATAGTCCAAGTGTGATTTGCTTCTTGCGCATCAACCTCTGTACCCATAGCAGTTTGCCAACGTTGGTCTGTCATCGCTTGTTTAAATGAGCGAGGTTCTTTTGCAGAAGTAATCGCAGCAATATATGCAGTATGTGACCTTGAAAACCGATGAGTATCATCTTGTTGTTGGATGGGATAAGCAACAGAAGAGGACTTTGATGCAAGAGATAGCTTAATAGCAGCAGAATTAACAACATAATCTTTGAGAGTTACCGGTAATTCACGACGTCTGGTGCTTTGGCGAATTGGCGCTGGTGGATCAATCGTAGCAACCACATCCGAAGCTGTCGCTGAAACTGAGGTATCTATAACCGGCGATGAAACTATCTCTTGTTCAGTCAAGAGAGATGTTTCTGGCACTTGCACAGCAGAGTTTTCATGCACCGGCGACGTTGGAGCAGCTGAAGACGAGTTGTCAGTATTTTGAACAGGTTCCAATGAAGACAAAGGCATATGTTCATCATTCTGAACAGATGCAGATGGAGGCTGAGTCTCAGTTTCTTCTTCGATAAACATACCAGACATTGGAGCCCAAAGTCCTTCTGCTTCAACGGAACTTGGAGATGAATTTTTCTGAGCAAATGGAAATTCTGTTTCAGAGAAGGTAACATCTCTGGAAACAAAAAATTCAGCTTTTTCAATGTCAAACAATCTCCATCCTTTTTGTCCATGAGGATATCCCACAAACACACATTTTCGACTTCTAGAAACAAATTTATCACCACCTCTGCTATGATTGTGAGCATAGCACAGACTACCAAATACTCTCAAGTGGCTGTATTGAGGCTTTTTATGATGCAGTCTTTCGTATGGAGTTGCATTCTGAATCACAGGACTAGGTGTACGGTTGATCAAATAGGCTGCAGTCAATACGCATTCACCCCAAAATTCGATAGGCAGATGAGCTTGAAAACGCAGTGCCCGAGCGACATTCAGTATATGACGATGCTTTCTTTCTACTTTCCCGTTCTGTTCCGGCGTCGACACACATGATCGTTCATGGACTATACCATTTTCAGCGAAGAATCTTGTGAGACATAGAAATTCAGATCCGTTATCACTCCGAACTATTTGAACCTTAGCATTAAACTGTCTTTCGGTCAATTGAAAAAAGTTTTTCAAATGAGTCGGAGCTTCACTCTTATCATTCAACAAGTACAGCCACACTCCTCTAGAATAATCATCCACAATCGTAAGAAAGTATCGAGCTCCGGAATGTGATGGAGTTCGATAAGGACCCCAAAGATCAACATGGATTAACTCAAAAATTCTCGAAGTTTTATTGATACTCAAAGGAAATGCCTTTCGTGTTTGTTTTGCACGCTGACAAACATCACAGGTCTTATGCATATGCGTAGACGAAACAGAAACATGAATATCAGAAATCAAGCCAACTACTCTCGCAGACGGATGACCCATCCGTGAATGCCACAGCTCATACGCCTTCTCCTCTGTTGTGACTGATGCTGCGATCTCCATACTGCGAAAGTAGAATGTTCCTCCCACTCTCTTACCCGCTCCAATCACCATCCTCGAAGTGCGGTCCTGCACCACAAGGAAGTGATCAACCATTTGCAAGACACAATGATTCTCATCCATCAATTGTCCAATGGAAATCAGATCAGATTGAAATTCCTCAACATAAAACACTGATTTCACAACCAAGTCTGATCCAAGCCTAACCGATCCTTCTTTAACTGAAACTCTCTCTCTACCATCAGCCAAAACAATCAAAACAGGTTCCATGTCTCTAACGTTTGTCAATACATCGAAGTTCCCTGTCAAGTGATGAGATGCTCCGATATCCATTATCCAAGTGGGTGAAGTATACTTACCCGTCAATTTTTCTGTCGCACCATTGTCTTTTCCAGCATTGAGAATGGTTTTAATGGATCGCCATTGAGCTTCAGTCAGCCCATTCACTCCATCTCTGTCACTTTCAGTGAGAACGTAATTGGCATGTGCTTGTGTTTCGAAATTTGGCACAAGCACACGGTTAGCATACGTCTGTCCAGAACGACCTCTGCCTCCATTAGAACTCGCTCCTCCACGACCACGTCCTTGAACAGAACGACTTCTTGGTCTCTCTCCCCACCACTCGGGATAACCAATAACCGCATAGCAACTGTCTGAAGCATGACCAGCACGATTACAGTGCTTGCACATCTCAGTTCTCCCCTGAGATTGATACGAGCGTGTCTTAACCGCAAATGCAGTCACCTCTGTCGTATCATCAGTAGCTTTCGTTCCATTTCGAATCATATCTTCTTCTTGTCTAACAGTGTTGTACGCCTCTTCCAATGAAGGCATAGGAACACGTGACAGAATGTTCGATCTCACCGTTCGAAACAGGGCATCGTCAAGACCAAAAAGAAACTGATGCACCTTGTCTTCTTCTCGATCTTTCTCCTGCAGTGTTCCGAGATCACAGCCGCATTTGCCACACTTACAGATGTGTAATGGACGAAAATTGGCCATGCTGTCCCAAATTTTCGTCAGCTTTCCATAGTAGCTCTCAATGGAGAGACCTTTCTGCCTACAGCTCGCAAGTTCGGTCTTGATTTGTTGAAGTCTCGGTCCATTCATGACAGCAAAACGTTTCTTCAAATGATCCCACAGATCTTTGGCCACATCTCGATGGGAGATGTTAGATCTCAGAGCAGGGTCGATTGTCATCTTAATCCAAGACACAAGCAACGCTTGAATCGTCAACCAGTCTTCGAGATCTGAAGATCCTTCTGCAGGTCGCGGAATTGTCCCATCAATAAAGCCAAACTTCTTTCGAGAACACAGCGCCGTCTTCATGTTGCAGGACCATTCATCATAGTTTGGTCCTTTCAACAATGGATTGGATATCACTGCACCTGGATTGTCGGCAGAGGTCAAGTCATATGGCGAGATAGTCCTTCTCACCACCGTGGTCGTGTTCGTGTTCGTGGTCGTGTTCGTGGTCGTTGTTCGGTTCGGGTTCGTCGGCGAATCATCAGCCATCGTGATCGGGGAAAAAAAAAAAATTTCTAGTTTGAAGTTTCAGGCTCTGATACCATGAAAGATTCAAGGATTTGAGAAAATTGTCTGGTTGATAATGAAGATACAATCGTTACATATATATCATAGAAAGGCTATTGTTACGCTAAACTAGAGATACACATCTATACAAACTTGGAAAGATATTAACATCACAGATTTGCATTATACGATACTGATTTTAAGGAAATCTTCCTGACCAAGCTTATGGTTAACCAAGAGATTAAACCAGATTCATCTAACCGATCTCTGATCTCCAACATAAACGACCTTTATTCTTCCATTCGGCTTTTTCCTAAATGGTTTCTCTACCAAGGATTGAGCTTCTTAACTTCATTCATAACTATGAAGAACTGAAATACATTTAAAAATGTGAGAGAAGTATCTTTTCATACACATTTGCCCATTTACATTCATTCATAATAGCAATAATGCATTCCATATGACATTTCTCTCATGAAGTTCATATGACTAATTCTTCATCTTTCATAGATACTCTAATGGAGATATGTAACAGGATTTTCCAAATACCAATATAAAATACATTAGAATAAAAATAACTCAAATCTGTATATATTTGTTTAATCTAATTGAGATTTTGAATGAAGTAAAAGAGACTTGTCTTAATATAGAAAAAAAAAAAGAGAAAATGGAATGTTTAAGAACAAATAAAAGTTTAACAATATAATAGAAGTATAGAACACATACGCACTATTTTTGGGATTCAAACCACCATTACATCGAACATAAAGATAACCAATTGTCTCCTTCATAGGAACTACGAAAGGAATCGTATGATTATTATCATCATTTGGAGTTTGGAATTCCCTACAAATTTGAGATTAGCTTCAAGTTAAATATTTAGTGTTAACAATTTGAGATGAACATACGATGTCAGTCAGATCGTGGCGCAGAAGATGGTCTCCAACCACCAGATTGAACACTTTTCCAGAGCTCTTCCACGTTTATATGCAAAAAAAAAAAAAAGATATCGCAGAGAATCCATCAAAAAGTTTATGTCTACAACAAACTGCCTAAAATCTATATTAGATCTTTTGCTCATGGGCATCAAGATATATCAGTAGCATACAGTTGAAACCGCCACAAAGCTCTTTTTATCGGTCTCGGCGAATCATGGCATGAAAGTCTCAGCACATCGATGACTTCTTCAAACATTGAAATAGATCTCAACGAAATCTATTTTAAAGTTTTCGCAAATAACAAAGATCAATTTACCAAGAATTCAAGAACAACAACATGGTACGGTGGGCCTTTTTCCAAACGCGACTCAGCTGCAGAAATTTCAACCTCATGGAACAAGCTCGAATGAGTTGGACGTAACACAAATGAAAGGAAAAATTAATGGCACCTAATCGGATTCCCAGACTGGTTCAAAGGTAGAAAACAAGGTAGAGGAAGCCGTCATGGTTCTTCTAGAGGTGGTCATGGCGGTGGTCGTAGCAACACCTCTTACTACGGTTCTTCAAACCAGTCTCGCAATCCACCCGTAAAAGCTCAAAATGCCATGTCACTACAGCAGACTCTTCTACCTTTCTCGAGTTCACTCAAGAACAAGGGAAATCTATCACTCAAATGATTCAAGAAAAGACAAGTAAAATATGTGATAAGCATTTCAGTAAGAGTACAAATGGTGATTTGATATTAGATTATGGAGCTTCTCACAACATGAAGGTGAGCTTTCGACACTGATTGATGTCGCTCTTACCCCCTATGTTGCACCGGGACGGATAAGGGGATGGAAAGCAGGGACGGGAACGGGTACAGGAAAACACAATACTCAAAATTTATAAAAACGGTAACGGCATGGATACGGGCAGTATAATGTTTGTCTAGTTAGTATATGTCAATCCTAATGAGTATACTAGGCATTGATATGCAGACTTTTATTGAAAAACTAAGGTATGACTTGTTGGGAATCCGAGCCAATTCTACAGATTCAGAATTCTCGCGAGTTCCCGATAGCCTAGGATCTAGGGTCTAGTTAATTGAATCATGAATCAGATCTGTGTTTACCTGGAGTTTTAGGCAGCGGAAGTTTGTGGTAACACGAGATCTGCAGCGCCCCAATCGTTGCGCCTCTACTGTTCAGTCCACACGCACACAAGCTGGAATCCGCCGGGATGCTAGGACCGGTGCTCGGATCTCCCTGGGACTTTAGTTTCTTGAGGTTCTGTGTTTTCTCACTGAGAAAAACAGTCTTGGCAGCGCTCAAGTCTATCGGGTCGATTGTGCAAAACACATTTATATATCGACCTAAAGTGAACCGAAATATCAGTCTCGGTTTCGCCTTTGTGTCGACCGACACACTTAGTGGTGTCGATCGACACACCTCCTGTATCGACCGACCCACCTAATGGTGTCGATCGATACATCTCATAGAAACTTATATTCGATGTGCATCCAATACACATCGATCAGATCATATGCCAATGATCAATCCCATATGGACTATGTCCAACTTGCTTAGGTGTGTGACCCTGTAGGTTCACACGATACCAGAAATGAGCTACAACTCATTTGTCATAAGTGGTTTCTAGCAAAACATTATAACTACCTAGTATCACATGAATTGTCCGATCTCGACAATACAACTATCATTAGAGTTCGTACAATGTGATTTCAGGACATAATCCCAACAATCTCCCACTTGTACTGGAATCACTTATTCCTATAATCCCTTCGTCTCTATATCTCGATATGGCATAAGGCAAGAGACTGTGTCATCCTTATTATAGCCAACATCATGTTCATCGAACTTCTGATCTATACTGATTAAAACAAACGACTGACAATCACCTCGTTTGAGCACGGCCATGCATTTTCTCAGTATCAAATCTTCGATGGGCCCTGAGATATTTATCTCCCGTTTTCCAGGAGGGACAAATCCCATCTTGTTCCATCCCTGTTTCTACACATACTTCATGATACGCACAAGCAATGCCGTTATAGCCGCCAGTTACGGAACGACGTTTGACAAGGTCAACACGCACCAATTCATATGCTAGAAAGCATGATGAACTCAGGTCTAAGGACTATACTCTATAGTCGTAATGAGAACCTCCCATGACACTGATATAACTATCCTGTGGAGTTCTCATTAAGCGGGTCGTGTCCAATCATATGTTCACTAACATACATCTATGTGACTGACTGTGATAATCTTATCATTGACTTCATGAAACTTAGTCCAACAGTCACCTCACATACTAGTCTGCGCGGTTGTTAGTGTCCCATCTTAACAACCTTGACTAGGGACAATCATAATTTATGTCATCTTTTACTTATAGGGTTTCATGATCAAGTCTTCAACTTAATGACCTATAAGATGACCATAAAATACTTTGGGACCATTATTTAATTATTCAATAATTAAATAACACTGATGTCAGTTAGACTTACATAGACACTACCAAAGCATGTATATGTTAAGTTTACAACATAACTAAAATAACACCCACTAGAATCAAGATCATCTTATCAGATGTCTTATACCTACAGCAACAGAATAAATTCCGTGCTTAGGTTGTGGGAGAGAGTGCGGTGCTATTGCTTGAAACAATTTCAACAAATTACACCGCCATTCAGATAAAAGCACTATTCTACGGTCTACTGATTGGAGCCTTTCCAACAGTTAGCACCGCTATTCAGGCAAAGGGACATAACCAGGTGGGAACCGGGAATCGTCTTTGTCCGACTAACTACTTTCAACTGGTTCGTCACTTTATCAGTTCACCACGAACCTATCCTTAGTGTTTCTCAACACTTGGGATATTTCTGGTAACTATTCAGTGACTATTACCGGAGTACATTGGTATTTTCTCGTCATACTTTATGCTTAAGCTGCATCTAGACGAGCGCAAAATATGGCATTCATGATGGATTCTATTGCATCAGCATAAGTAATCACACTCATTAATACTAGTTCAGACAGTGTTCAAAACACTTCTTCTTGCTAATATCGTTACTAGCTCAGCCAGTGTCCAAGACACTGCATCTCGCTTGGATAATTACCATAAGACCTTTGGCATGAAGCCATTCTTGGAATCAAGCACATTTGAACTGTCCAATACCTTATGAACATAAGGATTTTGACACGATCCAATTAGCCTACTTAATCTATGTCAATAGATTCTTATTCCAAGAATTCACTCGGCTACTCCCAAGTCTTTTTGTTTAAATTTGACTTTTGACCTAAATCTTGACAAGACTTTAGTGTCGGAACGTCGTTTGTGAGATTCAAGTATGTTATCTACATACTGTGTGAGAATTGCCATTACGCTCCCACTAGTCTCCTTGTAAACGCATGGTTTCTTTTTTCTTTCTGATCAAGTCAAAACCTTTGACCAATCTGTCAGAATGTTGATTCCAACTCCAAGATGTTCGCTTCAATCCAGAAATGAATCGGTGAAGCTAACATGCATACCCAGCCAATTTTAGGAGTTGGGCCTCACCATCGCTTCTTCGAATTTCGCATGTTCGTCACTTTTCAATGATCAGCAGATCACGACAATAGGTTACGAGATATCACTCTCGAGTTAGTGACGGATCCTTTCGGATCTGCGAATTTCAGGCTCCACATGTGCAGATCCTACAGCACTTTGTATATCTCACCGCTGCTCTTCCTTATCAGGTCGAGCAGCTTACTGTGTTTATCGAATTTCTTCGATGTGTACTTTTACTCCCACTGTTCCTTTTGAAAGTATCACCTTTCTTAAAAGACACAGTTCTGGACAACAAAGCACTAAGCCTTGGTTTCCTCAGGACAACCAGCGAGGTAGAACTTATCAGATATGGATTCAAGTTTGTTTGTTGACTGCTGTCTTACACAAACCTTGCAATCCTAATTAATCAGAAAAACAAATTGGAAATCACCCAGTCCACATCCAATGTGGTGTTTTTCACTGATTCTGATAGAAACCTTTTAGCGTAAACATAGACATTTCAGAACGTATTCTTAAATGGTTATGGAAGATTCATGTGACTCATCATCAATCGAATCACATCTCATAAGATCTGATTCATTCTTTCAGATGATCACCCAATTCTTGACTATGGTATTTTCCTCCGCGATTCAATCGAGGATCTCAATACTTCTGTCAAATTGGTTCTACACTTCATCTTGGAACTCCCTTAAGGGATTCCAGCTTGTGTCTCATCAAATGAACACAGCCATGCTTATTGAATCCATCAATAAAGTAATGAAGTACAGAATATTTCCTTTGGCAATAATGCTAGTTGGGCCGCATACATCAGTATGTGTAGGGCCCAATAAGCCTCTGGCCCGTTTCCTTTTAGCTCTGCTAAATGGGTCTTAGTCATTTGGTCCAGCAAGCAAGATTCATGTCTCAATTGATTAAAATCAAAAGAGTCCAAGACTATGGATTTACTGAATCTGCTTCACTCTCGTGGTTAAACGACTATACCAAAGAAAAGTCGAGTTCGAGTCATCAGACTCAAACCTTTAGTGTTTGTGTTATGTTCAAACTTATGCTGGTTTAAGATACAAAACCCATTCCAAACGGGGTGCTACCATATTATATTTCATTAAGATCTAAAGAACAAAACTTGTCTTTTATCAAAATGAAAAACATCCAAATTCTTTACAAGAAGATGAAAGGCATTTCTGCACAAGGCAGATACATAGTAGCAATTACTTAATTTCTAAAACCAAGTATGAAAGGCTCCTACAAGTGGAGAATCTCTATACGGCTCATGGAGCAACCATTGCTTCAACCAGACACGCAGTTCCACTTGTCCTTTCTTCAACGTTCTACTGTCGCTTAGGTCCTGCATATTTCAAAAATATCAGTACCACAACAAGTATCCAATACTTATGTAGAACTTGAATTAATAACACAATACCTGAAGAAGAAGTACCATACATCTTCTCCATCTCTTGTGAATCTTCCAAGAATTTTATGCAATCTCTCTTCCAATGCCCCGACTCTTTGCAGTAGAAGCACTTACTAACACCAGATGGGCTTGACTTGGGCTTAAAAGATAACACAGGCTTATCCTGATTCCAAATCTGGACGGCCTTGCCATCACCCTTGTCTATAAAAGATTTCTCAAATCTTTTACCCCTTTTGATGTTTTGCTCTGCTGTCTTGAGCATGCTATGCAGCTCAGTCAACGTCTTCGCCAAGCCTTTCTTGATATAGTTCTTAACGAACTTGTCATAGCTTGATGGCAGTGACTGCAGAATGATGTCAGTGGCCAACTCTAAGCTGACAGGACATCCCAGTCTCCCCAGGTTATCAACGTAACCCATCAGTTTAATGACATGAGGACTTACTGGAGCATCCTCTGGTAGCTTGCACTTAGTTAGAGACTTCACCATCTGGAATCTCTCAACTCGTGCCAGATCCTGAAACTTCAGTTTCAGGCTGGTGATCATCTCTATTGGCGACTCCATGTTCTCGTATTGACTCTTCAAGTCTGAGTTCATGGTAGCCAACATCAGACCACGCACATCTACCACATCAGTATAATGCTTATTCCAAGCATTATACACTGCATGCGAGCGATTGGTCCCAAGCTTTTCTGGAAGAGCCTTTTCAAGGACATAGTCCTTGCTCTCCTGCTTGAGAATGAATCTCAGATTCCGATACCAATCCAGGAAGTTGGATCCATTTAACTTGTCCTTCTCAAGGACGGATCGCAACGAGAAAGTAGTCATAGACATAAGCTGAAATCCAAGAAAAACAAAGATTTAGTTATGTATATGAAGAGAAATCTTATCAAATAAGAAAACTCGCATTATATTCAAACTATGTTTCCTCTATGAATATAATGATTCAAGATCCTTAGACTACTAAAATTCGAGTGGGCGACTCACCGTGACTCAAACTTTAGTTATCTAGGTAAGCAAATCATTGCTAATTGTACTCAGTACAACTCTTGGTTGTGGATGAGACAAACTATGTCTAATCCACTCTGATGTCTCTGGGCTCAGAACTTCTGATAGCTCAGTCAAGTAAACCAATCTCTTTAGTCTTGTGATCATTGACAGTTGCACTGCAAGTCTGTCAATGACCACCTGCCTTACCCATGTAGCAGTGGATACCAAGGACTCCAAGACTATCCAACAAACGACACGAGTTTTGACAGTAGACAAGATTGGGCAAGGCATCAATGTTACTTGATATTTAGTTGAGAAAACTAAACCCAAAAGTTTAGCAAATCAATTTCTTAGGTCATGTAATTGTTGATGTTAATGCACTGCAAGTCCATCAATGTTATTACCTGCCTTACTCACGTAATTGTGGACACCAAGCTCTTGGCTAGACATCACACAACGAAATGAGTCTTGACAGTTGACCATATTGAAGCTAAGCTTTAATCAATGTTTAAGTCTAGTTTGGTCTCTGCAAATTCAAGGTTCAATAACCAGAATTTCGAATACTGTGTCGATCGACGCAGACTCTGTCTGTCGATCGACACCACCAAACAAAACCGGACTTCAATAACCGGTTAATTCAATTAACCCGGTTCATCGAACCAGTCATGTCGATCGACACAACCCATGTGTGACGGTCGACATAGACCTAAACCGAAGATAGTTTTGATAACCGGTCCAATCCAATTGAACCGACTTATCTGATCAAACTGATCTTAACCAATCGGTTTATACTAATTGGGATGATCAGTTCAATCCAATTGAACCAATTCATCCAATTTAAACCGTTTAAACCAGTTTCAACTGATTACGATAACCAGTCCAATTGAACCGTATTATCTAATCAAACTGATTTAACCCACCGGTTTATGCTAATTGAGATAATTAGTTTAATCCAATTAAACCAATTTAAACCGATCTATTCGGACTTAACCAAGCATGATGACCGGTCCAATCCAATTGAACCGATTAACCATTCGCTCGGCCTGTGTCGATCGACACTCAACCTGTGTCAATCGACGCAGTAGGCTTTTAGGTTTTCTACGAGAAAAACCCTAGCCGCCGAATTTTGGTCTGTGTCGACCGACACTCAACCTGTGTCGATCGACACTGGACCGTGTCTGCTCTGTGTCGAACGATACACCCAGTGTGTCGATCGATACAGAAGGCTTTCGGTTTTTCTTCGCGAAAAACCCTAGCCGTCGAATCTGTCGTTTTCGCTGTTCTGTGTCGACCGATACACCCAGTGTGTCGATCGATACAGAAGGCTTTCGGTTTTTCTTCGCGAAAAACCCTAGCCGCCGAATCTGTCGTTTTCGCTGTTCTGTGTCGACCGACACACCCAGTGTGTCGATCGACACCATGCGAAAACACAGACTCGTTTCTGATCGAACACGATCTAACCTGTTCTAACCAAACAACCTAGTTTGCGAATCTAAATCATCAAATTCGATTTAAACAGGTTTGATTCAATGATAAAACCCTAAGGCTCTGATACCACTGTTGGGAATCCGAGCCAATTCTACAGATTCAGAATTCTCGCGAGTTCCCGATAGCCTAGGATCTAGGGTCTAGTTAATTGAATCATGAATCAGATCTGTGTTTACCTGGAGTTTTAGGCAGCGGAAGTTTGTGGTAACACGAGATCTGCAGCGCCCCAATCGTTGCGCCTCTACTGTTCAGTCCACACGCACACAAGTTGGAATCCGCCGGGATGCTAGGACCGGTGCTCGGATCTCCCTGGGACTTTAGTTTCTTGAGGTTCTGTGTTTTCTCACTGAGAAAAACAGTCTTGGCAGCGCTCAAGTCTATCGGGTCGATTGTGCAAAACACATTTATATATCGACCTAAAGTGAACCGAAACATCAGTCTCGGTTTCGCCTTTGTGTCGACCGACACACTTAGTGGTTTCGATCGACACACCTCCTGTATCGACCGACCCACCTAATGGTGTCGATCGATACATCTCATAGAAACTTATATTCGATGTGCATCCAATACACATCGATCAGATCATATGCCAATGATCAATCCCATATGGACTATGTCCAACTTGCTTAGGTGTGTGACCCTGTAGGTTCACACGATACCAGAAATGAGCTACAACTCATTTGTCATAAGTGGTTTCTAGCAAAACATTATGACTACCTAGTATCACATGAATTGTCCGATCTCGACAATACAACTATCATTATAGTTCGTACAATGTGATTTCAGGACATAATCCCAACATGACTGGTACAACATTGAATGTTGAGCTTTCTAAGAAAGTTTGTAATACCCTTGAGTGAAGATATTGATATAAAGTTGGCAGAATCTCCGGATTGAACATAGGTTTACATTACACAAGGCTATAAATCTATGTGGAAATGTTCCCGAACCGTCCCCACCCAACACTCGCCGTCCTCATTTATTAAAGCGTGACGGAGACGTCTCCACCGTGCCCCCACCGCGTCCCCATCCCCGAAACGTCCCTAAAACAGGAGATGTCGCCAAACAAGCGTCCCCGTGCTTTCTTACCCCACCGTTTCTAGTAGGTTCGACTACTAACATGTTCTATCTGGTACATAGTATCAATGTTCTAAAAATCGTCCTCGGCAACCATCTAGGCGCCGAAGAATCGTTAATCTATGGACTGTCGTAGCGTTTTTCATTAAGTAGGTGAAAAGTCACTTGGAAACAAAAATTGTTTCACACTTACAAATTTATCATGAATCTATTGATTAATGATCGATTTGTGTTATATTGTGTGATAATCAAGAGATATGATGAAGAAAAGTTGGAAAAAGACGGAAAAAATCAGAGTAAGAAACGCGACCGTCGAACCTGGGTGATATGAGCTCGGCTAACAGTCTTGAGCCAAATAAGGGTTGAGCCGTTGGCTAGTCTAAGGACCTTTCCAACTTAGTTTGGATAGAATGGATGATGAGGGGTGGATCGAGTAGAACAACTATAAGTGTGAAAGCCTATAGATATTTCTTGGAACACTATAGCAATTCGGAACACTCACAAATTTAAAGAGAAGAGAGTGTTTTTGTTTTAGCATAAAAAATAGATATTTTATTGATCAAAAGGTGAAAAAGGGATTACAACTCAATGCATTATATAGACAGGTTCATGACTTATTATAAGTAAAACACACATCAATCCTAAAAAGAAAAACAAAGAAAAACATAGCAAATTCAAAGCAAAAAACACATCAATCCTGAAAAGAAAAACAAAGAAACATAGCAAATTCAAAGCAAAACAATCAAATCAAAGAGAGAATATCTAGAGTACTAAGTAAGGCAAGTTTGATCTCTTGTTATTCAAACTTGATTCTTTAAGTTTTTGAGAACCCTTGCTGCTTCAGAGTCTTCTTAGGAACCTTATTGGTCTATATAACACGTGCTTAGGTGGACTTCATCTTTGGGGAAGAATAGAGCTCATTTGACTTTATCGGTTATGAGAGAGTCCACCGGACATGTCTTCACTGTTCGGCTTGTATCTGGAGATTTATAACTGATCTACGGAATTTATTTGGTGTCTTTGAAACTAGACTCATATAGATTCAGTTTTATGGGTGTCTCCTCTCATGGGTCTTCCTGAGCGGTTATGGAGATTTTCTGAAAGATAGCACTCATTTGGGAGCTCTCGGATGGAGTTATTCGGATGGCTTCAAACTGAACAAGTAGGATCAGTACTTCATGTTCAAGCTGCTCCTAAACATGTTGAAATTTTTATCTATGCATTTATTCTTGATCCTGGTCACTGGTCCACTTTCCACATAAGGAGCTTGAATGATTTGGTTTGGTGGCTCGATGTCCTCATCACTCCCTCCGTCTTCATGAGGTTTTGACCCCAAACTTTATTTCCTGCAACAAAACGAGCCAAGTCAGAGACATTGAAGATATTAGATACTTAACTCACCTAGAAGATCCAACTTGTAGTTATTGTCATTTATTTTCTCCAAAATCTTGAATGGTCCATCTCCACGTGGTAAAAGCTTGGAGCTCCTTTGGTTGGGAAACCTCTCTGGTCTCATGTGCAGTCACACCCATTCTCCAACTTCAAAAGTAATTTGTTTCCTGCCCTTTTTGGCTGATCTAAAACGTTGGTTGTTGGTCTTCTCAAGTTTCTCCTTGACTTTCAAGTGGAGCTTCTTTACTTTCTTTTCTTTTTTCTCTCCATCCAAAAACTAAAATCATCTAGATAAAGCTCAGCCAATCTCACCAACTTTGACTTGTCAAACTGACGAAAAGAATATATCGGACTTAAGGATGCCATACAAACAAGTAGTTCAGAATTCACCTCGTCAAAACGATCATTAAACTCTTGGAGTTGTATATCTAAGACAGTGTAGAAACTGTCCACCTTGTAATGATGCAAGTTGGTGATGCCAGTTTTTTTCCTTGGCCTTCTTCAATCAACAAAATCTTCCTCCACATTTGGCCCTTCAGATTTATTCTCCTCACTAAAAGAATAAACTTTATCCACAAAATCATCTCATCCTTCATCTCTAAGCTTGTATAACTATCTCTTAGTAGATTCAACCAATGAAACAACATTCAAGATCTCTTGGTCTCTTTTCTGTAGAGCCTTTGACAAGTTATTTGTGAGTCCCAGGACAACAAGCATAAATTGTAGATAGAAAACAAAATCAAATGTGTGGAAATATTTGATGAGACTGTATGCTTGTTTTCTTTTGGTGATATCTATGCCTTCAATCTGAACATGTTCAAGAACTTCAATAATACATGAAAACATCTCAACAAGATGCAATAAGTCTTGTAATGTGAACCCCAAGGAGTATTTCCAAGTCTTTAAAGAGAAATGTCATGATTCAACTCCCAGTGCTAATCTCATGTTCCATTCTCTTGCGATTATTTTCAGTGAGAATAACCTTTCTCTTGCAAGAAGTTCCAACCACATTCAACATAACACGAACCATATCAAAAAATTCTCCAACTTCAAAATGTTTCTTTGCAACAACTACGACAACGAACTGAATTTGATGAGCAAAGCAGTGAACATAATATGCAGATCTATTTTCTTTCAAAACCAATGATCTTAAACCATTAAATTCTCCTTTCTTAGATATAAATTCGTTATCATCAACAGGAATATCATATCGTTGCTATAAATGTTTCTCATTCTAGATTTTTAGAATTCCCATTGTAGGTTGCTCATAGTGTTCATAATTTGGTCCGCAAAGAGTTCATTGGAACTAGGTCAACGACGACCTGTCCGAATTCTAGGAAATATATACAAAAGAAGGTAATGTACATATAAACTATTATGAAACGGTTCAAAACCAACCAATAGTGGCCATTCGAATTCATCATGTGTTAACTGACGGTAGTCCACTTATTGGCATTTCGAATAATCCATTACATTTCGCTCTTTTCATTCATGTGGGTCCCCATCAAGCCTTGATGGCGGTTCGATAAAAAGCTTGAAATGGTGTATTATGAGTTTATTGTATTTTTCTTTTTTTTTGAAAAGAATGTTAAATTATATTCAAACAAAAAAAAACTGTTTTACGTCATGATAATCATGTGTGACTTGATTAGAAAGGGAATATAACTTTGAGCTTTTGGATCTAGGAACGAAACTGGAACCATAGACCCATAGTAGGATCGTATGCTCGGTCTCCCATCAGACGGATCGAAGTAACTCTGTTGCGGATGTTTTTGTCAATGCTTCTAATCAGTTGAGCCGCCGGTATAGCTTTCTCTCCATGAGCCCGGTTGTTTCTCTCTTGCCATATGTGATACAAGGTGGCTTGGAACACATATCTGAAGAGGAACGTCGTGTGTCGATCAAACACAGGAGTGTGGAGAAGCTCCACCAGTCTGTCCCATACGGTAGTGTACTCGGAGCCCATCATCCTTGTCGCTAAAGCTGCCCATATCTGCATTGTATAAGAGCAGGCGAAAAATAAGTGGTTTCGAGTTTCAGGATCACTGCAAAATAAACAGTCACCATTTTGATTCTGGTTCCACCTAAGCATTCGATCCCGCGTTGTTAGTCTATTTTGAATAGCTAGCCAACCGAAGAATGAGTACTTAGGAGTAGCATGTTTAAACCAAGTGCATGTATGCCAGCTCTTGATCGGGTATACTTCTATGATGAGATTCCAGGTCTCTCTAGTTTTGAACCGAGTCTTGAAAGTACCAGCCTTCACTTGCCAGAGATGAATATCAGACATATCCACTCTCTCATTTCTCTTCCTTTCTATTTCGTCCTCAATGAGGTTCAGACTCTCCACCTGATGCCTACGTCGTCTATGATTTCGGATAACATCAGCCACTATTGCTGTCACTGCTATACCCAAGTCAATGCACCCTCTTGCTCCAGTTATGTCATATAAACGTCCTGACGAAGCCCAATTATCAAACCAGAATGACGCGATTTCCCCATTCCTGATGTCAATCTTGTGGAAATCCTTAGCCTTGTCCCTGAATTTTAACAATTTTCTCCACATCCATGATCCTTGAGTTGTGCATTTTACATTCCAGAATGTGTGCTGCCTCAGAAGGTTAGTTCGAATCCATTGGCTCCACAACGAATCTTGGCCTGAGATCAGACGCCATATGAGCTTAAAACAGCTCACCACATTGCTTTCTTTGATTGATTTCACTCCTAAACCTCCCTCTGCTTGTGGCTTGCAAACAATATTCCATGAGACTTTCGCCTTCTTAAAGTTTAGGCTCGGTCCTGCCCACAAAAAAGCAGAACAGATCTTGTCGATTTCTCTTACACAAGCATTAGGAAGACGGAATGCCGAGATCCAGAACGAGATGGTCATTGACCAACAATCTATCTAGCTTCTTACAAATCAAGCCTTCTGATCTTTTGTTACCCCAACTGAAAGTTGGACCGTGGTATCCTAAATCCACCAGCGAGCATTGTTGAACCAAACTCTGAAAATCCTCCATACCTGGATTGTGAGAAGTGTTAGTTTCGTAGTTTGAATGCTCCGATAGATCCAAAATCTCATTGTAATCACCACAGATCATCCACGGTTTGCCTTTAAACAGTGGCGATTTGCTATGATCACTGATATCCTCCCATAATCTTCTTCTTTCTTCCATAATATTTGATGCATAGACAAAGGAGCAAAAGAATTCCTCCTCCCTTCCTTGCAACAAAATCGAACAAGTAATCATATGATCACTCTTAAATACTGGAGTTAGTCTAACATTCTCCTTCCACACCACCCACAAGCGTCCAAGTCGATGATGTTCATAGTTGGAGATAACAGACCAAGTTGGAAATATAGACGAGCTAATTTGCAATGCTTTGCTTTCCTTGACACGAGTCTCTAGTAAGCATCCGAATTCAAGAGATTCACCTTCTACCCACTGCCTTATAATGGAATGGTTCGATTGTTTATTGATTCTGCGCACATTCCAGAAGAACCCCGTCATCTATTGTTTTTTGCGTTGGCCTCTCTTGTTCGCAACACTAATAGGCTTAGCGTTTTGAACCTTCAAGTCTTTTGCCTTTTTCTGAGTTGTTCTCGATGAGCGAGGTAGAGTAAGCCTACTTTCTTTCTCTACTTGACCCAAATTATCCGTCAGCTTAATCCCTTCCTCCTTATCTGCCTGTTGATTAACTTCTCCCTCCTCTAACTCATCCTTCTCTCCCTCTCTTTCATCTACCTTCTTCTCAATATCCGCATACTTCTCGTCCTCTATATTGGCACCATTATCCTCTGATTTTTCCTCATCCTCCACTTTTGCCTCATCCTCCTCCCCTTCCACCTCTAAGAGCGAGAAACAAGAAGGTGAGATGATCAAATCCTCTTTTTGTACTTTGGTAACAGAACACCGAGAGTTCTTGTTTGGAGAGATCCAGTCCTCTGTTTCGACAGGATCATTCTCAGTTGTGCTATCACCTGAAACTTCCCCCCCTTGTATCTCCCGCCTCTTGCATATCCAACTTAGAGTTTGAAACTTTCTGAGTGTTTTTACTCTGTTCAGATACTGTGTCTGTATTTTCTTTTACGTTCTCTGCACTAAACAGAAACTCCTCTTTTCATCTTTCTTTTCCAAAATCGTTATATCAATATTTGATAAGCAGGCTTTCCCAAGATGACCCCATTTGTGACATATAGAACACCTATGCGGTAACCATGGATAGGAGAATTCCACCCACGCATCAATTCCACGCTTTGACTTGACTCTGAATCTTTTTGGAAGTTCTTTTGTCAAATCAGCCTCCACAAAGACCTTGGCTTCATCGAAACTTTTGCATAGCTCAGTATCGGAGTGAAGCCTTTTCGGTGTACCAACTGCCTTAGCTAGGAACCCCAAGCCTTTACGGTGAAAGAGCTTATGCGGAACTCCCTTCATATGCACCTACATAGGTATTTACTGCATTTCCGGTTGTGTTTCCTCCGCAATCGGAGACCACTTCGTGACTACCATTGGAACATTTGCGATGTTCCACATACTCCTGCGAAGAACACGTTTTCGTGTTGCTTCATCCGTAATTCGAAACTTCACTGTGACATCGTCAACAACGTAAGCATCAACCTTGATAGTTTTGTCCCCCAAAGACCAGATCTTACTAACAATAACATGAATCCTTCCAATATGAGGTGCTTTGGAAAGAAACCTTCCAACGATGAAATCCTCCCATAGGGGAACCGCATCATCCATAATCTCATCTGGAATCGAGACCATCAGAGATCCATTTTCATCTGTAAAGTTGAAGTCATGATCAGAGATCATCGAGTTCCCCTGCACCACCAAAGCCCATGGCTTTTTCATGGACGCAGAGAGTGAGTGATCCTCCGTAGTAACTGGAGCTGTAGCCACCGGAGATGTCATGGCCGAGCTCGCCGGCGGACACATGGTTGTTGATTGCGGCACACGAAGGTGCTGCTAAAACCCTAGTGAATCGCCTAAAATTCGCCCTTGCCACGTCAGCTACGTCAGCTAGTAAAAATTCGTAAATTGATATTTTGGTTGTTTATTGTATTTTTCGTCAGAATAATCCTTGTATTGACTTAATCTAAATCTTTTTGCTTTCAACTGCTATTGACCTTTTATTATAAAAAAAATTAGTGCATTTTTCATTTTTTAAAGCATTCACAGGATCCAAATAAAGCTCAACCTAGTTGTTAATGGAATCTGAAAACTCTTCAAAAACTTCAAAAAGTAGTGGATGTTTTCATAAATTGTCTCCTGACTGAAACCGTTTTATGGCATTGGAAATAGGGATATTGCCCAAACCTATTTAGTGATTATGCAAGAGAAGAGAACATTATTTATAATTTCTCCTTCAAGACCGCAAAATTGACATCTTGTCTCAAATTTCATCCCTCTCAATCTTTTTTTATCCATAACATGCATTTCTCCTGATAGCACTTTCCAGATGAAAGTTTTGATCTTCATATCTGTTTCGAGACACCAAACTTAAGCTTTTAGAATTACCAATGATGGCTGCATTAATGATTATTTTAGTACCTCAGAGTTGTTGCTTTATGTGGCTAACCAGTACCCTGATTTAACCGAATAGTTTTCATTCTGATTCTGATCCTAAGCCAAGTAATTCGTCGATAAAACCGCATGCTTAATACTATTGATAAGTTGCACATCGTTTTCATAAAAGAGATCTTCTGATTTGGCATGATTCTATCTCTTCGTGTCTGAATTTACCAGTTCACAAACCATCAGATTCAGGTATGTGATAATGTTCTTCATCAGCGGAGCACATTTTCTGCCATCTTTGTATTCAAGGGTCAATCCATACCTTAAGAGTGCAACCATTTCCTACTTTATACATTTCTAAAGAAGAACTCTGCCATAAAGAATATTTTACCAAACAAAGGATGTCTCAATACCTAAGGCAGCCGAAAGAACATCAAAATGGGGATAGTACATGCTTTATAGAAACAAGACAAAAGGCATTCCGGGTCTTGAAGAAGTCTCCAAGTTTTTTAAGCGATTAACACTTGGTCGAAACATCCCAAGTCTCTAAACCTGAGTCCTCCAATATGCTTAGGTAAGCACAATCTCTCCCAAGAAACCAATTGAACCTTTCTTTTGTCCTCTTGATAGTTCCACCAAAACCTTGCCATGACACTTGTGAGATTGGCTAACGTAGTCTAAAAAGGTCTAAAACAAGAGCATGAAATGGCCTAGAATTTGCCATTGATTTTAACATGATCTCCTTCTTACCTTAAGACGGTTGCCTCGCAAAATAGCTTGAGAGACGAGATTTCATATTATCCTTTATGTAGGCAAGCATCTCAATCTTTGAACGACTAAAACACACCGGTAGACGAAGATAATTTATGGCTCCACTTTTATTTTCTAAACTAATTATCTACTTGACCAACAGTTTATCTTTGTCTAAGTACCATGGTTTGAAAGTTTATAGAATACTTGGATGAATTGATTACCTAACCAGTGGCCATACCATAGGTGAAGATAATCTTAGAAATCACTGCACATTGGTCCTCATTATCTTTAACTTGAAGAGTATATCACCTGCAAACAACGATGATGTATTGATGGCCCTTCTTCTGAAACACTGATTCCTTATATCATATTTAACTTCCCTGCTCTTTTTCAGAATGTGCGTAAGACCTTATGTAAAAAGTAAAAAGGAATGGTGACAGAGGATCATCTTGGCGCAAACCCCTTTCGGGACAATTAGACCATGTTCTGCTCCACTTAGAAGAATCATTTATTTAATTGTGGTTACACAAACCATGATCCAACCAATCCATTTATGGTCGAAGTTAATTACTTGCAAGAGATCTTCAATGTACTTCCATTCCACTCTTTTTAATTCCTTAGACATATCAGTTTTGATCATCGTAAAATCTTTAGATATATTCGGAACCACTTTCAAACTTGGCACGATTTCGGGGAAAATGAGGATGTTTTCTGAGATTAGGCATTCTGAAACAGAGCTAGATTGTGTCAGAGAAACAAGTTCAGGTAGAAAAGGTTGTAGTCGAGAAACAAAAATCTTTAAAAAAAATCTTTTAAGCTATTGAACATAAACATATAGGACGAATATCCGTCATCAATATTGGGTTGGGGATTTGAGGCAAAAGATAGAGTTAGGTGAAGTTACATTTGTATGGAAAAACGTTTCTTCAAAGAACTTCATAACCTCTTTTGTTAATTGTTCTCCAATGATATCCCAGTACTGTTAGAATAACAACCATGTCATGCCATCAAAACCAAGGGCACTAAAAGGTTTTACCAAGAAGATTGTTTGATTTACCTCCTCTTTGGAAACATGTTTTGTCAAATGATAATTCTCGCCACTGAAACTTTAGCTTCAAAACCAAAAAAAAGGTTACTGAAGTTGGTCGGATTTGATGAGGTAATAGATTCTTGAAATACTCCATTGCGACTTCCCTTTTACAGCTTCAGATCTTTGGGGGTTTCCATTCATGTCCATGAGCTTGACAATGGAGTTTCTCGATATATTATCTTTCACCCAAGTGTGTAAAAACCTTTTATTCTTGTCTTTGTACGACTTTGTTATGACATTTATGACTCCAAAAGAGCTCTTGGGCTTTGCAAGCTTTCATTATATCAGCTTTAAGTTGGAAGACTATATTTACGGAAGGAAGCATCGCCGTTTTCTCTATTTCCAGATTCCTTTCGATCGCTTCTAATCTATCAAGAGAATTTAGAGGATCTCCCTTTTCCGTTTACTTAGAGATTTCCTACAATCTCTTAACTTTCCAGCCACATTTTTGTCTTTAGAGTTGCCCTTATTCAAAGCTCCCAAGATAGCTTCTCTGACTAAGGAATTTTTTAGAAACCTCTTATTAGAATCAGAAGAATCTTTTAGAGCTTTCTTGAGATGACATGAGTTTAATTAGTATTGGTCGATGATATAAAACTATCTTTGCTAGAAAGGCTTGGTTATCTGAAAACATTATAGCCCAATCTTTTTATTTCCAAAACATTTGTCTAATCTGCTCTGAATGGATAATGTACTTCTCCATCCTCCCCACGTGAAACCATTGCCAACACTGGATAGTTCACTCATTTTTCACTCATTTAATATGTCCAAGAGTAGTTGGAAGGAAGCATATCTTCTCATTGGACCTCCTAGTTTCTCAGAGTTGTTGAGAATCTCATTAATGTCACCTAACATACACTAACTTCCTTTCCTTTATAAATAAATTCTCAACAACCGTTCCAAGACCAAGTGCATATTTCTAATATTCCATAAACATAAGTGATATAGAAGTATAACTCACAAAAATGAACACTCAAATCCATAATATTTTTACTTCTGTACAAAACTTCAATATTTACACTCGATTTCCAGAACACATCAAACCCACCACATGTTCCTATAGGGTTAATTGTGCACATCCTTTCACACACTAGCCACTCATGAAGATCTATTAAAACATATCTATTGTGCATTGTTTCCATTAAACAGCACCTCGTAAAAATTGTCTTTACGCATATCATTCAAACTAGGAATCGTTAAGTCTTGTGAACGTCTCAAGTCCTGGAAATTCCAACTCATGATACTCGTTAGGCATTGGCGGTCCCTCCTTTGGGACCATCTTCATTTGAGTATCAAGCATTGCTAACTTTAGAGATGACTGACTAGTAGCCTCCGATTTCTTTTTGATGATAATACTTTCTGCTAGAGCTTCCTACTTCCTTTACTTTTCCTTGGTCTTCTTCTCGGCACTTGTCTCTTTGGTTTTTTTCTTGGAAGATTGTCAGAAGAAGAGCCAAGTCTATAAACCGTTGAACAATATAAAAAAAAAGATCGTTTTCCCCGAAGATAGAACTTTTTAGGTCTCACTTTGATGCGGTCATCAGAACCAGACCAAACCAGGCGCTGACTGACTCAATCGCTAACTCAACCACTACGTCAAGCAGTGCAACGAAACCAAGAGAAGTCAAGGCCACAATGATTTCTGATCCAAAACCAGGCATAGGACTGATTATACATCCAACAATCAATCCTAAGAAGACATATGACCCATGAGGAATCATAACACATGGAGAAGAGATTATGGAGCCGAGAAGATCTAACAAGGCATACAAGCTTATCTTAGCTCAAGCGGAGACCAAGGTCAAGACATCTAGCTCAGACCATCATCAGCACGCCACTAAGGAGAATCATCCCCAAAAGATGACACAAGAAGAAGATACTGAAAAGGAGGTAACCATATGTAGCATCACAACTAGCTCAGCGGATAACATCACGACTAGCTAAACAGACTTGCCATATATGGAAGCATTCACATTTGGAAGATCAATTCTGCACCAGACCTTTACCTATCAAAACTACAGTGTTTTGTGCTCCTTTCCATCAAGTCCAGACGTCCTTAGCTGCACAAGACCACACAAGATTCTCCATAACTTCAACAAGTCACACTTACCATTTTTGGAGAAGAAAGAGATCAAACACCAACGGCTTCTTTCCAAGAATGAAAGCCACGAATTTTTTGTCAATCAAGTTGTCCCAAGGATCCTCACTTATCCCTTAAAGCCATCCAGATACAAAGAAACCATCAAGAGCTTGGATCCTTACCATATTCAGCCTAACGGCTAGTTTTTCATTAAGTTTCGATTTCTTTCTTGTTCAAGGTCAATATGACCGTTAGTCATGAGTCCTATAAAGGCTCATTGTATTCTTCACTTGTAAATTACCTTTCAACCTTTCGATCAAAGTATTATTCAGTT
This sequence comes from Orychophragmus violaceus, assembly GCA_030180135.1. Taxonomy (NCBI): domain Eukaryota; kingdom Viridiplantae; phylum Streptophyta; class Magnoliopsida; order Brassicales; family Brassicaceae; genus Orychophragmus; species Orychophragmus violaceus. Next base: position 38,654,028 of record CM058229.1, read on the forward strand.
TCTTCAAAGAGTTTCTTTGTTAAGATCTTTTGTCTTAGGATTCATTTGAGTGATTCAATTGTTTCCAAGGATTATTGGATTAGGTGCTTGTGTGACTCAAGCAGAACTAGTTCACCACCGATTGAGAGAGTCAATCAAACCCACCGGTTGAGAGAGTCAATCATTTCATTCATCCATTCCATCCATCTCGGTCAAGTAAGAGAGCTTTTAAGCCAGTGCTTGTCCTCCATCAATCCATCGCTCAAGCTTCCGCCTTGGGGTTACATCATCTGGTATCAGAGCCGAAAGGTTCCTAATCAGGTGTTATCTATCCTTACCTTTCGGTTTTAATTGCATTTAGATTCATATTTCTGTTTTCATATCATCTTAAATCAAAAATCCATAAAAAATTGTTTGTTTCATCATATTACTTAGTTTTTATTCTCTGATTTTGTTTGCATCCTTAAAGAAAAACCCATAAAAATCTTTTGATTGCATTTTATTCATAGTTCAATTCTGTTTTGTTGTTTGCATCTTAAATAAATAAATAAAAAAGTTTGTTTTGTGTTTCTTTTGATTTCTATTTCTTTGTTCTTAGTTTGTTTCAAAAAGTTCTAAAAGAAAAAAAAAAAAAAAAGTTTCCATTCCTTTGATTCGATTTTCTTAAACCCAAAAGCAAAAAAAAAGTGTTCTTTCTATATTAGTTTTGTTTCATTTCGAAATTTAAAAAAAAAAAGTTTACATTTAAGTTTTGTGTCACCAAAATCTTGTTTCCATTTCTTGTTTATTGCATTTATAAAAAAAAGGAAGGTTTTCAATTTTCATTCAAATCACTTCGAAACCATTGATACTCTTTTAATTTGAATTGTTTCAGGAACTAGATCAGACATGGGAGAAGGAGCAGCTGCTGATCAGATCACCATGAATCAGCTTCTTGAAGTCTTGAGAGGCATGAGTGAGCATCTGACCCAGCTAGAGAAGTCCCATTCTACACAACAACAAGAATAGAATGGACTTGGGAATGCACCAGGAACTACTTATGTGGAGCCTAAACCACCAGACCAACCTTGGAGAACAAGAACGACAAAGTCACATCCACCAAGGGCTTCCCAACGAAAATCAGGGAGTGACTCAAGCCGTGCAACATTCAAAGCCACCTACAAGTCAAAAGTCAGGTTAATTTGGGATGATGGATATTATTATTATGGACTTGAATTCTTTGTATATCCAGGAGGTAAAGCAAGCTATATAGATTGGGAAAGCAACATGGAAGAGTACTTTAGATACTATTGTGTTCCTGATGAAGAGAGACTCCATATAGAACTTGGACAACTCACCAAAGAGGCTCTAAGATGGTGGAACAAGGAAGAGTATGAGAGATGGTACTACAAGGAGCCAAAGCTCAGAACATGGGATGACTTAAAGTTGAGCATGTGGGAGAAGTATTGTTCACAGAACAAAACTACTTATCCACCGAAGAGATCATCAACTCCTAAACTTGTGAAAGATGCCGATAGCTCTCAAACAAAGTATCAAGGTAAGTTCTCTGTCTCTAAGAATACATTAGAACTAATGTGTTGTAAGTCTAAGAGCAGGGATGTAGGAACCGTTTAGTTGATCCTGATGTAATTCACAGATTCATATCAACCTAAACATACAGATCTAGGTTCTCTTGATTAGAAACATTAGATGATCTCACCTTTTACCTGTTTGTTGCAGCGGAAGGAATAGAACAGGTCAGAGATCAGAAAGATGCACCGAGGGATGAATCCTCCAAAGGTTCACACACGCGATCACAGAAAACGGCTGCTAGACCGAGCTGATGGGAGGCGCAGGGAGAGAGGAAAATCGGCGCTAGGGGCTAGGGTTAGGAGAAAGAGATTTGGCTTTTAGTTTATTAAAAGCCTTCTCTTTCCCTTTTGGGCTTATGGGCCCAAAACACCAATCTGATTAAATCCCATTTAATCAGACCCATTAATCTTTCTCTCTTAGTACGACAAATGCCTGGCACTTTTGTCGTACTTCTGCTAAGCCGTTCCAACACATTTTCCTGTTAGCTTAGGCGTGTGACCCATATGGGATCATATAATAAAGGCAATAAGTCCAAGACTTATAGATCATGAGCGGACTCTAGCAAGCCATCATGACCCCCCAGTATTATATGACTTATGTCTGATCATTGACATACTCTTACTTTCTAGAGACAGTACCGAGATTACTGGACACAATTCCAACAATCTCCCACTTGTACTGGAATCTCTCTGTATTCATAATCCTTTTGTCTCAATATCTCGATTAGTCATAAGGCAAGATTAGTGTCATCCTTATAAAGCCTAATCTTGTTCATCGGACTCTGATTTGATACTGACAATCCAAACGACTCGGGAAAGTCCGTTTGAGCATGGCCATGCATTTTCCAGTATTCAAATCTCCGATTGGCCTAGAGATATTCACTCCATTTATATTGGAGGGACAAATCCCGTCTTGTTCCATCACTGTAAACTACGCATTTCATAATACACCCAAACAAGGTCCTTATAACTATCGCAGAATGATAGCGTTAGACAATGATCAAAGTGCATCAGTCCATGTGCAGTCACATGCATGCGAACTCAGGTCTAAGGACTATACTCTATAGTCGTAGTAAGAATCTCTTATGACACAGATATAAATATCCTGAAGAGTTCTTATAAGCGGGTCATGTCCGGTCGTATGTTCCCCAACATACACCTATGTACTGACTTTGATGCCGCGCATCTATGACACACTGAGACTTTGTCATAAGTCACGTACCAATCCAGTCTCACACGGTTGTTGGTGTTCCAATTTCAACAACCTTCGACTAGGGACACAATGATATAAGTCATTTATCAAATATAGGGTCTCATGATCAAGCTAAATGACTTTGATAACTCAAGATCAAGTCATTTACTTCGATGACCTATAAAATGGTTTATATCACTTTGGAACGATTATTTCATCACAGTTAAAATAATCTTGAAATAATAATTTCATTAAACATCTTAAATGTTATTTCAAGAACATATCCAATAACTAAATAAAGCCCTTTAATAACTCCCACTGAAATTAAGACTACATCTTAATTTCACTTATCCTACAGCAACAGTCCGCGACTCGTGCTTAGGTCTAAGGAGTGGCTTCGTTAATAGATTAGCAACGTTCTCATTCGTTGAAACTTGCTGATCTACTTAACATCTCTGTCATTTATCTTACGGAATAGGTTATACCTATCCTCAAGGTGTTTGGACCTCTGATGTGCAGCTAGTCTCATCTATGCTGGGAATCACATCAAGTTCAGTGACGAACTCTTCTTTCCAAACAACCTCTTTCGCCACTTCCCAAGCTGCGAAATGTTCAGCTTAAGTCATTGAGTCAGCAACAGTGCCTTGCACCGCCAGATAGACACAAGATATAACCGGACTGTGATCGGAAATCATCTTTGTCTATTGGAAACTTGCCTTTCAAACTCTACCGACTCGTAGCACCTCACTTTCTCCGTAACTCTAGAATTTATCCTTAGTATTCCTAAAATACTTTAGGATATTCTTTACGGCAATCCAGTGATTCTTTGCTGGATTTGACTGGTCTTTACTTGTCTTGCTTAACATTAAAGCAACATCAAACAAGTACGTTTCATGGCATACATGATAGATCCAATTGCCGACGCATATGGAATCTCATCCATGCATTTAAGCTCAGCAGTTATCGTAGGATACTGTATCTTGCTTAACTTAATGCCATGTGACATTGGTATAAAACCCTTCTTGGATTGCTCAAAACGTGTAGGACTTTGTCAATTTAAGAATCCTGACTTTATCCTACCAGCTCTTTTGGATCTCTATCTCTGGATCCAAAATCCAAGAACTACGTGGCTTTACCCATGTCATTCATTAAACCAACTCCCAAGCTAGTCCTTTACCGACTACAGCGTTGGGACGTTATATCCGAGAATCAGTATGTCATCGACATACACTATGAGAAATGCAATATCGCTCCCACTAATCTATTAGTGAACACACAGTTCCGCTTCGTTCCTGTTCAAGTCAAAACCTTGACTACTTCAACAGAACGAAGATTCCAACTCCGATATGTTTGCTTCCATCCATGAATGGATCGATGAAGCCAACTTACACAAAATGTAATTCTTCGGAGTCTGGGCTCACTTTCGCTTCCTAGGATTTCGCAGATTTGTCGCTTTCAATGATCATCAGATCATGCGAACATTCAATGATCATCAGGCTAAACTAATGACGAGAATTCACTCTCGGATTAGTGACTGATTCTTTCATATCTGCGAACCTCAGGCTCCACAGGTGTAGATTCTACAGAAATCTGTAAATCCTTCCGCTGCTCTCCCTCAATAGGTTAAGCAGCCTCCTGTATTTCTCGAATTTCTTCGAGTTGTACTTTTACTCCCACTGTTCTTCTTGGAAAGTAACTTCCTTTCTTAGAAAACAGAATGGTCGTAAAAATACTTTTTACTCCCACTGTTCTTCTTGGAAAGTAATTTCCTTCTTAGAAAACAGAATGGTCGTAAAAGTACCGAGCCTTGGTTTCCCTGAGAAAACTTCGAGTTATACTTTTACTCCCACTGTTCTTCTTGGAAAATAACTTCCCTTCTTAGTTTACAGATTGGACGTAAAAGTAACAAGCCTTAGTTTCTCTAGGACAACCAGCGAAGTAGCACAACTACAAATACTCAGTAAAGACAAATTTGGATCGATTCCAATCCACATTAACGTGGTGTCTTTCAACTGATATTTGTGGAACTATTTTAGCGTAAACTTAGATATTTCTAGAGCGTTATTCTTAAAATATCATGGAAGATTCGTGTGATTCATCTTTAATCATTTCTTATAAGATCTGATTCTTTCTCACAGAAACACCTTCAGGTTTTCAGGAGAAATGAGCTGTGAAACGATTTCACACTCATTCAGATGATCACATAATCAATGACTTAAGTATTCTCACTCATGATTTTAATCCAGAGTCTTAATACTTTTGTCATTCAGATCCTATACTTCATTCTGGAACTCTTTCGACCATGTCAAAGAATTCCGACTTGTGTCTCATCAAATGAACACAGTCACACTCACTGAAGTAATCAGTAGAGACAATGAAGTACAGGAGATTTTCTCTGGCATTACTGCTCATTGGGCCACATACATGAGTATGTTCCAGGTCCAATAAGCCTTTGGGCTTTTCTCTAGCTCGGCTAAGATAGGCCCTTTACTTTTTGGTCTAGTAAACAGAATTCAAGTCTCATAAGATATTTTATCAAATGAGCCCAACAGTCCATGACTATGGGATTTCTGAATCCGACTTACTCTATGTGACCAAGACTTTTGCCAAGAAAAATCAGGTTTAATTCATCAGATTTAAACCAATTCGGTATTTATGTTACATTTAGGCACTCTTTGGTTTAAGATATAAAACCCATTCCATGAATAGGGTGCTACAATTAATATTTCATTAAGATCAAAAGAACAAAACTTGTCTTTTATCAAAATGAAAAACATTCAAATTCTTACAAGAAAATGAAAAACAACTCTGCTTAAAGCAGGTACATTGTAGCAATTACTTAATACAAAACCAAGCCTCAAAGGGATCTATAAGTGAAAAACCCTACGGCTGAGGCAGCATCCCAAGCTCCTTCCAGACATGTAGTTTCACTTGCCCTTCCTTCAACGTTCTACTGTTGCTTAGGCTCTGCATATTATCACAAATATCAGTGCCACAACCAGTATTCAATACCTTTAAGGTAGAACTTGAAGTAATAACATGAATACCTGAGGAAATAGTCTCATACATCGACTTTAACTCCTCATCATCTTCCATGAATTTAATGCAATTTCTCTTCCAATGCCCTGTCTCCTTACAGTAGCAGCACTTACCAACGCAAGAGGTATCTGACTCGGGCTCAGAAGACACACGCTTGCCATGATTCAAAATCTGGACAACTTTGTCTTCACCCTTGTCAGCAGTAAACCTACCCTTCTCATTCATGAGATTGTACAGGGTACTCTTCACGTTTGGCTCAACTGTCTTGAGCATATCATGCAGTTCAGTCAGCGTCTTCGTTAAGCCTTTCTTGATATAGTTCCTTCTGAACTTATCATAGCTTGACGGCAGTGACTGCAGAATGATCTCAGTTGCCAATTCTTGGCTAACTGGATAATCCAGTTCCCTCAGGTTATCAATGTAACCCATCATTTTACTGACATGAGGACTTACTGGATGATCATTTGGTAGCTTGCAGCTAGTGAGAGATTTAACCAACTGGTATCTCTCCACTCTTATCTGCTCCTGAAATTTCAATTTCAGGCTGCTGATCATCTCTATTGGCGACTCCATGTTCTCATATTGCTTCCGCAAGTCTGAGTCCATGGTAGCCAATATCAGACCACGCACATCTACCGCATCATTATAATGCTTATTCCAAGCATCATATACTGCATGAGAAGCATTGGACCCGATCCTCACGGGGAGAGCTCTCTCAAGAACATAGTCCTTTCTCTCCTGTCTAAGGACTAGCCTCAGGTTCCGCGACCAAGTCAAGAAATTTGATCCATTCAGTTTGTCCATCTCAAGGACAGACCGGATCGAGAAAGTGTTTTGATTGTTTGTGCTAGTCATAACTGAAAATTAAGATAAAAGAATTTTAGTTAATATGTTCAATATGATTAATCTCGCATTAAATTTAATATGATTAATCACGCATTATATTCAATAACATAAGTTACCCTCAATAGAATATAATGATTCCAAGATCCACATATAACTAAGATCAAAGTGGGCCACTGGCCGTCACCCAACCTTAGCTTATATCGGTAAGCCCTATATCGGCTAATTATATCCGTGATATAACTCTTGGTTGTGAATTTGGGCCCGAGGCCCAATTCACTCTGATGTCTCAAGGCCCGGGACTCCCGATGGCCCAGTCAAGAAAACCGGACTATACAGTCATGTAATCATTAATGTCTGGGACTCCCAATGACATTTATGAATCACAAACCGTCTTACCCACGCAAAAGCAGACACCCTCACACTGTAAGGCCATGAATACAATTGAATGGGTTTTGACAGCTGACATGGACAAGACATCCAACACTTGATATTATTTGAGGTTCGTAGGTTTATTAAAATTTCATTCCCAAAATAGAAGATTACTATTTCGGGAAACTTTCTATTTCTGGAAACCTACTATTTTTGGAAACTTTCTAAGATTGGAAACTTTCTAAAAACGGAAACTTTCTAACTTTAGAAATTTCTTAAAAAAATCCAAAACCCGCAAATCCAGAAACTTCTATTTTAAGAAACTTTCTAATTTCAAAATTTCGGAAACTTTAATTTAAAATCGACTTTATAATTTCATAAAATGAATTTTAAATTGATCTGAAGAAAGACTCAAATAATCGGCCCAATTGTTTTAACTTCTTGGCCCGAGGCCCAAGAATTTGTCCATGTCCAAGACATGACCCAATTGTCCAATTATTTGACATAACCGGTCTGGTTCATTAAAATTGGTCTAACCAAATTTTAATTACTACGATGACCACAATTGTCAACCGGTTATTTACTAAACCGGAATTTCTCAATTTATTTGGTCCAACCAAATCAAATTAGAAATTCCTGGTTTAGGCACTAAATCCAATAATTCTTTCGACATTGGATTTCTTATCCCGGTTTAACCAGATTTAATAAAATTATTAAAATCTGTTTATTAAACTGTGACGTTGATTTTAATCAAGTTTTAAACCGAACCATTAACCGAACCGAACCGATTGATCACGTGAACCGATTACGACCTAATCGTAAGTTTCACGCGATCACGTCAGCCGTCAAGCCGCACGCGACGATCCGAGATCGAGGCGCTCGGTGTGCTCGGGACGGACGGACGTTGTCCGGCTCGCGGACGGGTTGCTCGGGTCGGTTGCTTCCACGATCGCCGAGCGGGACGGGATTGGCCGGGATGGCTGACGATCGTGCGATCACGTCCGATCGGATCGGATCGGATCACGCGACATGATCCATCCGTTCGTCACGTTCGATCGGCCCATCGATCAGCCATCGATCGCGATCCATCCGACGATCATAACGCGACCACGCAACACGATCGTCGACGATCGGTTCGTGCGTCCGTTGCGATCCGGATGATCCGACGTAAACCGAGTCATATAGCTCGGGATACGATTTTCATATGTGTTTAGATTTTAATTCTTGTTTCTTAAGTGAATTCTCTTATCAGTAAATTGATTCAAAAACACTTCTAAACAGATTAAACAACCTAAACATGAATCTAAAACAAGAAATCCTAAGAACCAATGGCTCTGATACCACTGTAGGAACCGTTTAGTTGATCCTGATGTAATTCACAGATTCATATCAACCTAAACATACAGATCTAGGTTCTCTTGATTAGAAACATTAGATGATCTCACCTTTTACCTGTTTGTTGCAGCGGAAGGAATAGAACAGGTCAGAGATCAGAAAGATGCACCGAGGGATGAATCCTCCAAAGGTTCACACACGCGATCACAGAAAACGGCTGCTAGACCGAGCTGATGGGAGGCGCAGGGAGAGAGGAAAATCGGCGCTAGGGGCTAGGGTTAGGAGAAAGAGATTTGGCTTTTAGTTTATTAAAAGCCTTCTCTTTTCCTTTTGGGCTTATGGGCCCAAAACACCAATCTGATTAAATCCCATTTAATCAGACCCATTAATCTTTCTCTCTTAGTACGACAAATGCCTGGCACTTTTGTCGTACTTCTGCTAAGCCGTTCCAACACATTTTCCTGTTAGCTTAGGCGTGTGACCCATATGGGATCATATAATAAAGGCAATAAGTCCAAGACTTATAGATCATGAGCGGACTCTAGCAAGCCATCATGACCCCCCAGTATTATATGACTTATGTCTGATCATTGACATACTCTTACTTTCTAGAGACAGTACCGAGATTACTGGACACAATTCCAACAAGGGATCATGTTGCTAAGGATTGTCCAAGAAAGAGGACCACAACATCAAATGGTGAAAAGCTAGTACCACAAGAGGCCAAAGGAGGAGAAAAGCAACCAGCAGCCTCTAAACCATTTAATGAGTTTCCCACCTTCAGATTTTCACCAGTAGAACACACTCACGAAATCCTGAAGGAGAAGCAAGAGCAGAAGCAGAGCCACAATGCTTCACCCAATGCAACCGGATCCAGCTTTGATGCCTCACTCAAGCTCCTAGACATGCCAACACAAGGTAAGTGTTCTAACCTTGTAAATTCCAAAGAGCCAACCTGTTATAGGTGCCATAAAAGAGGGCATTTTGCTGCAAATTGTCCATCTAAGTGAAGGAATTTCTAGCAGATCCTAATCCAATTAGGCAATCTTGGTCTGAATTCCGAGCCTAGGATCTAGGGTTCATGTAATTGAATCTATCAGATCTCAGATTTACCTGGTGATTAGCAGCGGAAGATTTGCAGATAATCGAGATCCAAAGCGCCTCAAATGCTGCGCCTCTACTGGTATCCACACGCACACAAACTGAACAGGAGGGATGCTAGTGCCTGTAGAGATCCAATCTCTTCAGAGGTTTCTATTCAAGTTCTGGTGGCTGTCTATCAGGTTGGAAATCAGTTTAGGCCGACCATATATCTTATATATGTCGACTTAAATCATAACGGAATTAACCAACGATTAAACCGAATTAATCTGATTAATCCGCGAGTTGCATCGATCGATGCACTATCTGCATCGATCGACACTGCCCCAGAATATTGATATCGAATGCATATCAAATATGCATTCACCAGATCATTACATTAATGATCAACCTCGTCTTTAACGTCCAGTTTGCTTAGGTGTGTGACCCTGTAGGATCATATAACACTAGCAATGAGTTCTAAACTCATTGATCATAAGTGGCTTCTAGCAAAGCATTATGACTACCTAGTGTCATATGATTGTCTCATCTCGACAATACGACTTTCACTTGGAGTAAGTACAATAGATTTCAGGACATTCCCAACAATCTCCCACTTGTACTGGAATCATCTATTCCTTCAATCCCTTCGTCACTATATCTCGATCTGGCATAAGGCAAGATCTGTGTCACCCTTATTTAGCCAAGATCATGTTCATCGAACTCCGATTTATACTGACAAGACAAACGACTTACAATCACCTCGTTTGAGTGTGGCCACACATTTCTTAGTATCAAATCTTCGATGGGCCCTGAGATATTTATCTCCTGTTATATAGGAGGGACAAATCCCATCTTGTTCCATCCCTGTCTCTTCACACGCTTCATGATACGCCCAATCAATGCCTTTATAGTCACCAGTTACGGCTGACGTTTGACAAGGTTAAAGCGGACCAATTCACATGTAAGAAAACATGATGAACTCAGGTCTAAGGACTATACTCTATAGTCGTAATGAAAACTCTCATGACACTTATATAACTATCCCGTAGAGTTCTCATCAGTGGGTCATGTCCGATCTTGTGTTCTTCAACACATATCTATGTGATTGACTTTAATACTCTTATTAATGACTCCATGAAACTTAGTCATCAGTCACCTCACATACTAGTCTCATGCGGTTGTTAATGTCCCACTTTAACAACCTCGACCAGGGACCAACATAATTTATGTCATTTATTATCTATAGGGTTTCATGATCAAGTCACATACTTGATGACCTATAAAATGTCATAAATTACTTTGGGACTATTATTTAATAACCATTATTAAATAATACAGATGTCAGATTTCAATAACATAATCAAATTATGTTTATACGAACATCATATCATAACTAAAATTAATAACAATGACTCCCACTAAAATTAAGATCACATCTTAAGACATCTAATGCCTTTAGCAGTAGCCTGACCCTCATTCGCCCTTGCTCAGCGTGTGTCGAAAGACACTGCGTCTTGCTAAGAGTAATACCAAGAGTCATTTGCACGAAGCCCTTCTTGGAATCCTGCATATTGGACATGTGCAAGGCCTTATCACTATAAGTATCTTGACACAATCCAATTAGCTTATCCAATATATCTCTATAGATTCTTATTCCAAGAATGTATACAGTTTCTCCCATAATTTTATCGAAAAACAACTTTCGAATCAAGTCTTAATAGACTGAAACAATGGAACTTCATTTCCGAGAAGTGGTATGTTATCAACATATAATACTAGAAATGCAATTGCGCTCCCACTAGTCCTCTTGTAAACACACGGTTCCTCTTCATTCATGACGAAGTCAAACCTTTTGACTGCTTTATCAAAACGAAGATTTCAACTCCGAGATGCTTGCTTCAATCCATAAATGGTTTGATGAAGCTTGCATATCTTCCTAGTTTCATTAGGATCAATGAAAAACTTCAGGTTGTGTCATGTACACATCCTTTTTCCAGAATTCCATTAAGGAAAACTGTTTTCACATCCATCTGCCGGATCTCATAACCATTATGAGTGGCGGTTGCTAGGAAAATCCGAATGGACATAAGCACGGTGTCTGGGATTAGGTTTCTTCACAGTCAATACCATGAATTTACTTGAAACCTTTTGCCACCAACCTTGCTTTGTACATCTGAAAATAACCATCCATGTCATCTTTTCTTCTTGAAAATCCATTTACTCACAATGGCTTCTACACCATCGGGTAAATCAACCCAAGTCATACTTGGTTCTGTGACATGGATCCCATTTCGGATTCAGCGGCTTTCAGCCATTTTCGGAGTCTAGGCCCATCATTGCTTCTTCAAAATTCGCAGGCCCGTCACTTTCAATGATCAGTAGATCACGGCAATTAGTTACGAGAAATCCATATTTCTCGGGTTCGTGACGGATCCTTTCGGATCTGCGAGCTTCAGTTTTCTGTAAAAGTCACGCACACATATCTCATATGTATACTTTTACCACGACCTAATTAACCAAGATTTAAACCGTAGTTAATCAAGTCATAAACCAAAATCAATATTTGGTTCGCGATCTGTGTCGATCGATGCAACTTTTGTGTCGATCGACACTTCTTCAGAAACTCGCCATTTAAATGTATATCGAATATACATTCACCAGATCCTTTATAAACTCTAGGCACCACAGGTGCAGGTTCTACAACTCTTTGTAGATCCAACTGCTGCTCTTCCTCATCAGGTTGAGCAGTCTCCTGTGATTTTCGAATTTCTTCGAGTTGTACTTTTACTCCCACTGTTCTTCTTGGAAAGAAAGTCTTTCTCAAGAAAACATAGTTCCGAGCAACAAACAATTTGTTCTCGAACTGGTTGTAAAAGTAACATGCCTTGGTTTTGTTAGGACAACCAATGAAGTAACACTTATCAGATTTAGGTGTGAGCTTATCAGAGATTAAACGTTTTATATAAGTCTCGTAACTCCAAATCTCCATGATGGATAAATCAGAAACATTTACATTCTACATCTCATGTGGTATCTCTGTAATTGATTTTGATGGAACTCTATTTAAAGTAAACTCAGACATTTCTAGAGCGTATTCTTAGAAGGATAATGGAAGATCTAAGTGACTCATCATTGATCGAACCATATCTAATAAAGTCCGATACAGGAGGAGTGAATTGTGAAATACTTTCACAATCTCTCAGATGATCACTAAATTATTGACCTAAGTATTCACCTCCATGATCTCATCGTAGAGGTTTAATACCTTTGCCAAATTGATTATGTACTTCATTTTGGAACTCTTTGAACTTTTCAAAGATTCTGACTTATGCCTTATAAATAAGGCATAACCGTACCTTCTGAAAATATCAGTAAAGGTAATGAAGTACTGAAATTTTCCTCTAGCACTAGTGCTTATCGGTCCATATACATCCGTATGTATAAAGCCCAATAAGCTTCTGGCCCTTTCATTTTGATCGTTCGCAACCTGTATCGACCGACGCACCGTTTGTGTCGATCGACACTACCTCTGTTGAAAGGAGCCTTTGTGTCGTTTTACTTAATAAACAAGATCCACTTTACTCATTATGATTCTCAATCAGATGAGCCCAAAAGCCCATCAATATGGAGCTTCTGAATCTATTTCTCATTTATGTAGCCCAAAACGACAATGCCAGAGAGAAGTTTGACTCGTATCATTTGACTTGAATCTCTTGGTATTAATGTTATAGTTAGGCATATTCTTGTTTAGAACATAAAGTCCATTCTCTAATGGATTGCTACTATAAAATATATCACTGTAATCAAATGAATAACACTTATTCTTAACTTGAAAACTGATATCCTTCCATATCCAAACAAGGAATAGAAATAATCTTTCTGCTCATAGCAGGTACATAGTAGCAGTTTTAAGTTCAAAACATGCCATAAAAGGAAAAACAAATGAAATACTCCTACGGTTAATGCAGCAACTCTTGCTCCATTCCCACTCATAGGTCCACTTGTCCTTTCTCCATAGTCCTACTTTTGCTCAGGCCCTGCACATTTTCACAAAATATGAGTACCACAGCTAGTATCCAATACCCAATAAGTAGGACTATAAGAAGTAACATTTACTTCTATAACATAATACCTGAAGAAGAAGTCTCGTACGTCTTCTTCAGCTTCTCATAATCTTCCAAGAATTTATTGCAGTTTCTTTTCAAATGCCCATAACCATTACAATAACGGCACTTAACATCTTCAGAAGGACTGGTTTTAACCTTAGGAACATGGCCAGACTCGCTTGGATTCACAATCGAGCTCGTCTTGCCATCACCTTTGTTCTTACCAAGTTTCTTAAACCTTTTACCCTTTTGTACCATAAGGACATTTGGGGTGTCCTTCTTGATGTTAGGTTCAGCAGTCTTTAGCATCCCATGCAATTCAGTCAACGTCTTCGTCAAGTTGTTCATGTTATAGTTCATAACAAATTGATCATAGCTTGACGGCAGTGACTGTAGAATGATGTCAGTAGCCAACTCTTGGCTAATGGGACAATCCAGTTTCCCCAGGTTATCAATATAACCCATCATCTTAATGACATGAGGACTAACTGGTTCGCCCTTTGGTAGCTTGCACTCAATCAGAGATCTAACCGTCTGGTATCTCTGAGTTCGTGCCTGCTCCTGAAACATACTTTTCAGGCCGGTGATCATCTGTATTGGCGACTCCACGTACTCATATTGCTTCTGCAATTCCGAGTTCATGGTAGCCAACATGAGACAACTCACATCCACCGCATCATTAGAATGCTTATCCCAAGCATCCTTATCTGACTGCCAGGCATTGGCTCGGTACTTCTTGGGGAGAACTTTCTCAAGGAAATAGTCCTTCTTCTCCTGTTTGAGAACAATTCTCAAGTTCCGATACCATTCAAGAAAGTTGGATCCATTTAACTTGTCCTTCTCAAGGACGGATCGCAGGGAGAAATTGTTACGATGGTTTGTGCTAGACATAGCTGAAAAACAAGGGAGGTTTTAGTTATGAAGTTCAAGAAATGAGAAGTCTTAACAATTAAGAAAACTCGCATTATATTCAAACAATGTTTCTTCAGATGAATATAATGATCCAAGACCCATACTTCACTAAACTTTGAGTGAGTCACTGGCTATCACCCAAATTTTAGCTATCTAGGTAAGCAACAACTTTGCTAGTTATATCCAATATAACTCTTGGTTGTGGATTGACATCTTATGTCCAATCCACCTGATGTCTCTGAGCCCAAAACGATTTTGATGGCCCAGTCAAGTAAACCAATCTCTTCGATCATGTAATTGTTGATGCCTTGCACTGCAAGCCCATCAACACGATTACCTCCTGCCTTACTCATGTGATTGTGGACATCTCGCACTGCAAGTCTATCGCACAATGAAACGAGTCTTGACAGTTGACAAGATTGGAAAGACATCAAGTATCACTTGATATTTGGTTGAGGAACAGAACCATTTAAAACGTTCAGTTTTATTCTGTTTTAATTCTTCTAATTAATTGATTTATCTTGCTTTGGTTCTGTGATTTCAGGTTCCATAACCTAAACCATCAAATCTGATGTCGACCGACACTACTATAGTGTCGATCGATGCAGAATAACCAAAAGCAATTCGCGATAACCGATCAATCCAACTGATCCGGTTTTGAATACCGGTCAGCGTTGATCGATGCTACATTAGCATCGGTCGATGCCAACCTAATCAAACCAATCGCAATTAAACCATTCACAGTGTTCGACCATTATTAACCAAGCTCGATAACCGGTCCAATCCAATTGAACCGATTCACCAATCTCGCGAGGTTTGTGTCGACCGACACAACGCTTGTGTCGATCGACACTAGGCGAACCCTAAGTTTTATTCGGGTTTTCGCCCTGTGTCGATATATGCCGGATTGGCATCGATCGACACCATGCGAAAAACCCTAAATTTTATTCGGGTTTTCGCCCTGTGTCGATCGATGCCGGATTGGCATCGATCGACACCATGCGAAAAACCCTAAAACGTTTTTCGAACAAAACCCTAAGCTAGGTTACTTTGATCAAAACGAGTTTTAGCATGCTTGTATCATTCATACAGAGATCCAGATTCAACCAATCTAATCAACATGCTACAGATTCAATGGAACCCTAAAGCTCTGATACCACTGAAGGAATTTCTAGCAGATCCTAATCCAATTAGGCAATCCTGGTCTGAATTCCGAGCCTAGGATCTAGGGTTCATGTAATTGAATCTATCAGATCTCAGATTTACCTGGTGATTAGCAGCGGAAGATTTGCAGATAATCGAGATCCAAAGCGCCTCAAATGCTGCGCCTCTACTGGTATCCACACGCACACAAACTGAACAGGAGGGATGCTAGTGCCTGTAGAGATCCAATCTCTTCAGAGGTTTCTATTCAAGTTCTGGTGGCTGTCTATCAGGTTGGAAATCAGTTTAGGTCGACCATATATCTTATATATGTCGACTTAAACCATAACGGAATTAACCAACGATTAAACCAAATTAATCTGATTAATCCGCGAGTTGCATCGATCGATGCACTATCTGCATCGATCGACACTGCCCCAGAATATTGATATCGAATGCATATCAAATATGCATTCACCAGATCATTACATTAATGATCAACCTCGTCTTTAACGTCCAGTTTGCTTAGGTGTGTGACCATGTAGGATCATATAACACTAGCAATGAGTTCTAAACTCATTGATCATAAGTGGCTTCTAGCAAAGCATTATGACTACCTAGTGTCATATGATTGTCTCATCTCGACAATACGACTTTCACTTGGAGTAAGTACAATAGATTTCAGGACATTCCCAACAATAAGAAGTTGTTCAAAGATATAACATCAGAGTTGAAATTGGAAGTAACTAACACAAATGATAATTTTGTGCAATCTGATATTTTAATTTCCAATTCAAGACTCATGCACTTGTCTTTGCCAAAGAGTTTTGATGCAAGGATATGATAATGCATTTGTCTTGTCCAAAATAACTTGGGAAAGATATAGGTCTTGAAGTCAAATTTCGGGCATAACCATCAACACAAAGAAATCAAGATGAGAAAGATCAGGGAGCTTCAACTAATGACGGACTAGAGCATGAAACTTCTAGTAGTACACGGACTAGGAGAGAGGAGACTCTGAACCAGCTTGTCAAAGCCATAATGGTAAGCTACAACCTTGCGCAACCTGTTTTTAAAGTCTCAAATTCAGATATAATCCACTTGCTCTTTTCCTTAAGAGTTGACTTAGGTACATGTCTGATAAAGATCAAGAAGCCAAGGGCAGAAGGCGTCTTGAAAGAGAGGTCAAAACCGACCCATCTTTCCACACATAAGCCACAAGAAAATCAAGGGCTTGAAGTATATCATGCTTCAATCAAACATGAGGTTATCTCTGAACTTAAAGTGCCTAACACTGATTGTCAAGCCACTTGTATAATGCACTTGTTTCTTGAGTCAAGTGTTGAGACAGGGATTAGAGCTAAAGAAAAGGCCAAATGGGAGATCAAGGAAAATCCACCAGACCGGACATCCCTTTGTTCCAACTTACCCTCTAAAGAAATCCAGAACCATCAGGATGTTAGCCAGGTAAGTCTATCTATAATCCACCTCATTTCTAAAGACCCAACAACTCTGTTGAATGACTTGTTAAATTTCCCAGAAGTTACTACAACTAGGGATAGCGAAATAGCTTCAAGTTTATCTATTCATAAGAAGCCCATAATGCACTTGTCTCTTTGCCAAAGTGTTGAGAAAATTTCAGGTCCTACGGAGAGCAAGGGCAAGATAAGAAAAGGAGACGTCACACCAGCTAAAGGCAGAGGAGCATTTCTATCCTATTTACTCAAAGAAGATCCACCGGATGCTCCACAACTCAACCGTAATCAAAATGATTCCCAAGGTAATCTTCTAAACCCTCATTCACTTCACTGGACTAACTTGACTAATCTATGTGCAGGTTATCAAGTTTTGAGGTCAAAACTTCTTGAAGAGGGAGGGTATGATGCGGTCATCAGAACCAGACCAAACCAGGCGCTGACTGACTCAATCACTAACTCAACCACTTAGTCAAGCAGCGCAACGAAACCAAGAGAAGTCAAGGCCACAATGATTTCTGATCCAAAACCAGGCATAGGACTGATTATACATCCAACAATCAATCCTAAGAATACATATGACCCAGGAGTAATCATAACACATGGAGAAGAGATTATGAAGCCGAGAAGATCTAACAAGGCATATAAGCTTATCTTAGCTCAAGCGGAGACCAAGGTCAAGACATCTATCTCAGACCATCATCAGCACGCCACTAAGGAGAATCATCCCCAAAAGATGACACAAGAAGAAGATACTGAAAAGGAGGTAACCATATGTAGCATCACAACTAGCTCAGCGGATAACATCACGACTAGCTCAGCAGACTTGCCATATATGGAAGCATTCACATTTGGAAGATCAATTCTGCACCAGACCTTTACCTATCAAAACTACAGTGTTTTGAGCTCCTTTCCATCAAGTCCAGACGTCCTTAGCTGCACAAGACCACACAAGATTCTCCATAACTTCAACAAGTCACACTTACCATTTTTGGAGAAGAAAGAGATCAAACACCAACGGCTTCTTTCCAAGAATGAAAGCCACGAATTGTTTGTCAATTAAGCTGTCCCAAGGATCCTCACTTATCCCTTAAAGCCATCCAGATACAAAGAAACCATCAAGAGCTTGGATCCTTACCATATTCAGCCTAACGGCTAGTTTTTCATTAAGTTTCGATTTCTTTCTTGTTCAAGGTCAATATGACCGTTAGTCATGAGTCCTATAAAGGCTCATTGTATTCTTCACTTGTAAATTACCTTTCAACCTTTCAATCAAAGTATTATTCAGTTTCTTCAAAGAGTTTCTTTGTTAAGATCTTTTGTCTTAGGATTCATTTGAGTGATTCAATTGTTTCCAAGGATTATTGGATTAGGTTTGCTTGTGTGACTCAAGCAGAACTAGTTCACCACCGATTGAGAGAGTCAATCAAACCCACCGGTTGAGAGAGTCAATCATTTCATTCATCCATTCCATCCATCTCGGTCAAGTAAGAGAGCTTTTAAGCCAGTGCTTGTCCTCCATCAATCCATCGCTCAAGCTTCTGCCTTGGGTCTACATCACACTTTGGAAGAAAATTGGTTCTGGATTCCATTTCATTGCTATCTCACTTCTAATTGCCAAATACATGAGTTTCTCCTTTGGGGAATCTTGACAAAAATTTTGAGTTTGAGATGATGATGAGTTGTATTCAAATAGCATGCATTTGCCTTTGTTGACGTCAGTAGAGAAGATAGGTGCAAGTTCAAGACATACCATAGCTCTTCTGGCAATTGGATCCTTTTCCATCTCTTTCACTGATCTTTTAACTTTCTTTTCTTTGATCAGCATATCACCATCTTTCGCCATTAGAAGGTATTACCGCATATTTTCTAAGACATCTAAAATTTTTTTTGGTCTACCTGAAGGATTGTTTAGTGTTTGTCCTGGTTTAATTCTTCAGATTAAACTCTACTAAACAGATTGGATCTAGGTTCTCTTGCAGAAACATAAGGGATCTCAGTAATACCTTGTTATGCAGCGGAAGAATCAGGTATGAGTCAGAGATCAGCAGAACCACCAAGAGGTTGTTCCTCCAAAGGCTCACACACGCACACTAACAGGAAGAAGGCTGCTAGACCACAGAGAGGGAGGCGCAGAGAGAGAGAGAGAGGCGCAGGAGAGTTAGGGAGAAAAGAGAGATAGGTCAAGTTTTAGTCATAAAACCCTTGTCTAGTTCTATTGGGCTTTTGGGCCCAAATCCCAGTCTGATTAAATCCCTTAGATTTAATCAGGCCCTTTAATCTCTCTAAGTACAGTAAATGCCTAGCACTTTTACCGTACTTCTGCTAAACCGTTCTCTCATAGTTTCCTGTTAGCTTAGGCGTGTGACCCATATGGGATCATATAATAAAGGCAATAAATCCAAGACTTATAGATCATGAGCGGACTCTAGCAAGCCATCATGACCCCCAGTATTATATGACTTATGTCTGATCATTGACATACTCTTACTTTCTAGAGACAGTACAGAGATTACTGGACATAATTCCAACAATCTCCCACTTGTACTGGAATCTCTGTATTCATATTCCTTTTGTCTCAATATCTCGATTAGTCATAAGGCAAGATGAGTGTCATCCTTATAAAGCCTAATCTTGTTCATCGGATTCTGATTTGATACTGACAATCCAAACGACTCGGGACAGTCCGTTTGAGCATGCCATGCATTTTCCAGTATTCAAATCTCCGATTGGCCTAGAGATATTCACTCCATTTATATTGGAGGGACAAATCCCGTCTTGTTCCATCACTGTAAACTACTCATTTCATAATACACCCAAACAAGGTCCTTATAACTATCGCTTAACGACAGCGTTAGACAATGATCAAAGCGCATCAGTTGATGTGCAGTCACATGCATGCGAACTCAGGTCTAAGGACTATACTCTATAGTCGTAGTAAGACTCTCTTATGACACAGATATAAATATCCTGAAGAGTTCTTATAAGCGGGTCATGTCCGGTCGTATGTACCCCAACATACACCTATGTACTGACTTTGATGCCGTGCATCTATGACATCCTGAGACTTTTTCATAAGTCACATACCAATCTAGTCTCACGCGGTTGTTGGTGTTCCAATTTCAACAACCTTCGACTAGGGACAGGATGATATAAGCCATCTATCAAATATAGGGTCTCATGATCAAGCTAAATGACTTTGATGACTCAAGATCAAGTCACTTACTTCGATGACCTATAAAATGGTTTATATCATTTTGGAACGATTATTTCATCACAGTTAAAATAATCTTGAAATAATAATTTTATTTAAACATCTTAAAATGTTTTACAAGAACATATCAATAACTAAATAAAGCCCTCAAACTCCCACTCAAATTTAGATTACATTTCAATGTTTCTAATGCCTACAGCTTCAGTCAGGTACTCGAGCTTAGGCCTTGGGAGTGGCTTTGTCAACGGATCAGCGACATTATCATCTGTCGGAACTCGGCTGATCTTGACTTCCTTTCTATTAATGATATCACGTATCAAGTGAAATCTTCTTAGTATATGCTTGGATTTCTGGTGTGATCTTGGTTCCTTTGCCTGAGCTATAGCACCATTGTTATCACAAAACAGTGCCTAGGCTCAGCTGCATTCGGTATCACACCTAGTTCAATAATGAACTTTCATATCCAAACAGCTTCCTTCGCTGCTTCTGAGGCGGCGACATATTCAGCTTCTGTAGTGGAATCAGCAACGGTGTCTTGCTTGGAGCTTCTCCAACTAATTGCACCGCCATTCAGACAAAAGATATAACCGGACTGTGACCGGAAATCATCTTGGTCTGTTTGGAAACTTGCGTCCGTGAATCCACTGACTTCAAGCACATCACTTCCACCGTACACCAAGAACTTATCCTTAGTATGTCTCAGATACTTCAGGATATTCTTGACGGCAATCCAGTGGTTTTCACCTGGATTTGACTGGTATCTACTCGTCATGCTCAATGCATAAGCAACATCAGGACGAGTACAGATCATGGCATACATGACAGATCCTATTGCAGATGCATAAGGAATATTCTTCATGCGCTCAAGCTCAGCAGCCGTCGTTGGGCTCTGCTTCTTGCTTAGCGTTGTGCCATGTACCATTGGTGTGAAGCCCTTCTTGGAATCTGCCATGCTGAATCTATGCAGTACTTTGTCAATGTATGAATCTTGACACAAGCCTATCAGCCTTTTAGATCTATCCCGGTAGATCCGGATTCCAAGAACGTATGCGGCTTCACCCATGTCTTTCATGGAAAAACAACTTCCAAGCCAGTCCTTTACCGACCGCAGCATTGGTACGTCGTTTCCGAGAAGCAGTATGTCATCGACATACAGAATAAGAAATACTATCTTGCTCCCACTAATCTTCTTATACACGCATTGTTCTTCTTCGTTTCTGATGAAGTCAAATTGCTTGATCGCTTCATCAAATCGAAGATTCCAGCTCCTCGATGCTTGCTTCAATCCATAAATGGATTTATGAAGCTTGCATACTTTCCCAGCATTCTTTGGATCTATGTAACCGTCAGGTTGTGTCATATACACATCCTCTTCCAGAATTCCATTCAGGAAGGCGGTTTTCACGTCCATCTGCCAAATTTCATAATCATGAAAAGCTGCAGTTGCTAGTAGAATCCGAATAGATTTCATCATAGCCACTGGGGAATAGGTTTCATCATAATCCACACCGTGAACTTGCCTGAAACCTTTTGCCACCAACCTGGCTTTATAAATCTGGACATTTCCATCCACGTCAATCTTCTTCTTGAAGATCCATTTGCACTCGATGGCTTTTACACCAGCGGGTAAGTCAACCAACGAAAACACTTGGTTGACCGACATGGAGTCCATTTCGGAATCAGTGGCCTTACGCCACTTAGAGGAATCTGGGCCCATCATGGCTTGATTGAAGTTCGATGGTTCATCACCATCAATGATCAGAAGATCATGACAGTTAGTCACGAGGAATCCTTGATATCTCTCGGGTTCGTGACGGATCCTCCCGGATCTTCGAACTTCAGGTACCACAGGTTCAGGCTCTACAATTTCTTGTAGGTCCTCCTGCTGCTCTTCCTCATTAGGTTGAGCAGTATCCTGTTCATCTTGAATTTCTTCAAGCAGTACCTTACTCCCACTGTTTTTCTTAGAGAGAAACTCCCTCTCAAGAAAATTACAATCCCGGGCAACAAAAATCTTGTTCTCGGAACGTAGGTAGAAGTAATAAGCCTTGGTCTCCTTCGGATAACCAATGAAGTAGCATTTATCAGACTTTGGTGTAAGCTTGTCAGAGATTAATCTCTTGACATAGGCTTCACAACCCCAAATTCTAAGATAAGACAGCACTGGAGCTTCCCCAGTCCATAATTCATATGGTGTCTTAGCTACTGCTTTTGATGGCGCTCTATTTAGAGTGAACACTGCTGTTAGCAGAGCATATCCCCAAAGGGATATTGGAAGGTCTGTGTGACTCATCATAGACCGAACCATATCCAATAAGGTCCGATTCCTCCTCTCAGATACACCATTCCATTGAGGTGTTCCAGGAGGAGTGAGTTGGGAAACTATCCCACACTCTCTCAGATGATCACTGAACTCTTGGCTCAAGTATTCTCCTCCTCGGTCGGACCGAAGAGCTTTAATGCTTTTGCCAAGTTGGTTCTGTACTTCATTTTGGAATTCTCTGAATTTCTCAAACGATTCAGACTTATGTTTCATTAAATAAACATATCCATACCTGCTGAAATCATCAGTGAAGGTAATGAAGTACTGATAGTTTCCTCTTGCATTTGTGGACATTGGACCACACACATCAGTGTGTATCAGGCCCAATAAGTCACTGGCCCTCTCGTTGGGTTTATTAAAGGGGGCCCGCGTCATTTTGCCCATCAGACAGGATTCGCATTTCTCACATGACTCAAAGTCAAATGAGCCAAGAAGTCCATTCGAATGGAGCCTCTTAATGCGTTTCTCACTAATGTGCCCTAAACGACAATCCCTTAGAAACGTTCGGTTCTCCTCATTAGGTTTGAACCGTTTGGTATTAATGTTATAAATTGGCGCGGATTGATCAAGTATGTAAAGCCCATTCGTAAGAGGGGCACAACTGTAGAACAAATTATTGCGATTGAAGGAACATAATTTATTCTTAACTGGAAAATCATAACCTTCCAAATCCAACAAAGAAACTGAAATAATATTTCTGCTTATCGCAGGTACAAAATAACAGTTATTAAGTTCTAAAACCAATCCCGAAGGTAAAGACAACAAGTATGTGCCTACAGCTAGTGCAGGAACTTTCGCTCCATTCCCAACTCGTAGCTCCACTTGTCCTTGCTTCAGCTTCCTACTGTTGTTGAGTGCCTGCATATTAGTACAAATATGAGCCCCACAACCAGTATCCATAACCCATGAGGTATTATCAGAAGTAGTTGTATTAACTTCTATAACAAAAATACCTGATGAAGAAGTCTCCAGAGTCTTCTTCTTCAATTCCTTTAGACCTTCCAGGAATTTCTTACATTCTCTCCTCCAATGCCCCGGTTCTTTGCAGAACCTGCAGATGTCAGTAGGCCCAGCCTTGGACTTGGGCTTGGGCTTTGACGTGTCCTTGTCCGAGACTTGAACAGCCTTAGCCTTTCCCTTGTC
Source organism: Orychophragmus violaceus (assembly GCA_030180135.1). Lineage (NCBI taxonomy): Eukaryota > Viridiplantae > Streptophyta > Magnoliopsida > Brassicales > Brassicaceae > Orychophragmus > Orychophragmus violaceus. The sequence goes on from CM058229.1 coordinate 38,677,758, forward strand.
CTTGGCAGAGGATTTCTTAAAGCCCTTGCCCTTTTGCACCATAAGCACGTTGGGGTCCTTGGCTTTCCTCAAGTTGGGCTCTGCAGTCTTGAGCATTCCATGAAGCTCAGGCAATGTCTTAGTCAAGCCATGCATATTGAAGTTCAGAATGAACTGATCATAGCTTGCAGGCAAAGACTGCAGAATGATGTCGCAGGCAAGTTCATGGCTGATAGGGCAGTCGAGTTTCTGAATATGATCGAGATAACCCATCATCTTCAAGACATGAGGACTCACTGCCGCATTTGCAGCCATTTTGCAGTCTAAGAGGTTCTTAACTGTCTGAAACCTCTCAGTTCTTGCCTGCTCGTGAAAAAGCGATTTCAGGCTTGCCATTATCTCGATGGGCGACAGCACACTCTCGAATTGCATTTGCAGTTCAGGAGTCATGGTAGCCAACATCAGGCAATAGACATCATTTTCATCTGACGAATGCTTTTCCCAAGCATTGTGCAGATTCCTGGCGGCATTGTTTGGAGGGCTCTCAGGGAGGGGATCACGAAGGACATATTCCTTCTTCTCCTGCTTGAGGACCAGCCTCAAGTTCCTTGACCACGTCAGGAAGTTCGTTCCAGTCAGCTTCTCCTTGTCGAGAACAGACCGGATTGAGAATGTGTTTTGTGTGCTTGTTGTAGTCATTGCTGAAATTTAAGATAAAAAGATTTTAGTTTATATGTTCAATATGAGTAAACTCGCATTATATTCAATAACATTAGTTACCCTCAAAAGAATATAATGATTCCAAGATCCACATATAACTAAGATCAAAGTGGGCCACTGGCCGTCACCCAACCTTAGCTTATATCGGTAAGCCCTATTTCGGCTAATTATATCCGTGATATAACTCTTGGTTGTGAATCTGGGCCCGAGGCCCAATCCACTCTGATGTCTCAAGGCCCGGGACTCCCGATGGCCTAGTCAAGAAAACCAGACTATACAGTCATGTAATCACTAATGTCTGGGACTCCCAATAACATTAATGAATCACAAACTGTCTTACCCACGCAAAAGATAGACACCCTCACACTGTAAGGCCATGTGTACAATTGAATGGGTTTCAACAGCTGACATAGACTGGACAAGACATCCAACGCTTGATATTATTTGAGGTTTATAGATTTTCTTAAAATTTCATTCCAAAATAGAAGATTACTATTTTAGAAACTTTCCATTTTTGGAAACCTACTGTTTTTGGAAACTTTTATAATTGGAAACTTCCTAAAAATGGAAACTTTCTAACTATAGAAATTTCCTAAATATCCAAAACATGTAAATCTAGAAACTTCTATTATAAGAAACTTTCTAATTTGAAATTTTGGAAACTGATTAATTTTAAAATCAAATTTTAATTATTAAATGAATTTTAAAATAAATCTGAAGAAAAGACTCAAATAATTGGCCCAATTGTTTTAACTTCTTGGCCCAATGCCCAAGAATTGGTCTATGTCCAAGACATAACCCAATTGCCCAATTAAATGACATTAGCGGTCTGGTTCATTAAAATTGGTCTAACCAAGATTAATTACTACGATAACCACAATTGTTAACCGGTTATTTACTAAACCGGATTTTCTCAATTTATTTGGTCCAACCAAATCAAATTAGAAAACCACTGGTTTAGGCACTAAATCCAATTTAATTTCGACATTGGATTTCTTATCACGGTTTAACCAGATTTAATAAATATTATTAAGTCTGTAAACCGTAACGATTAGATTTTAATTATTTTAAACCGAGCCATAAACCAAACCGAACCGACCAATTGATCACGTGAACCGATCACGACCGAGTCGCAATCTTCACGCGATCGAGGGACGGTACACGATCGGGACAGCCGCAAGCATCACGCGATCGGGACGAGCTCGGGTCGTGCGATCGGGACGAGAGCGGGACGGGACGGGACGGCTCGGGCCGAGAGAAGCGGGACGCGAACGGCTCGATCTCTCGCGATCGGAACGACCACGCGACTCGATCCGGCAAGGCGATCGGTCCGTGCGTCACTCCGATCCGGACGTGTGCGACTCGACTCGACCACACTCCGACGCAACCAACCGATCCATGATCGGTTCATGCGGTTTTCGATTAGGGTTTTAGGTTTTAATTCTTGTGTTTCTTAAGTGTTTTCTTATCAATTTCAAGCATAGATTGATTCAAACACTTCTAAACAACCTAAACATGATTCTAACAAGAAATCCTAATAGAACCAATGGCTCTGATACCACTGAAGGATTGTTTAGTGTTTGTCCTGGTTTAATTCTTCAGATTAAACTCTACTAAACAGATTGGATCTAGGTTCTCTTGCAGAAACATAAGGGATCTCAGTAATACCTTGTTATGCAGCGGAAGAATCAGGTATGAGTCAGAGATCAGCAGAACCACCAAGAGGTTGTTCCTCCAAAGGCTCACACACGCACACTAACAGGAAGAAGGCTGCTAGACCAAGTTTTAGTCATAAAACCCTTGTCTAGTTCTGTTGGGCTTTTGGGCCCAAATCCCAGTCTGATTAAATCCCTTAGATTTAATCAGGCCCTTTAATCTCTCTAAGTACAGTAAATGCCTAGCACTTTTACCGTACTTCTGCTAAACCGTTCTCTCATAGTTTCCTGTTAGCTTAGGCGTGTGACCCATATGGGATCATATAATAAAGGCAATAAATCCAAGACTTATAGATCATGAGCGGACTCTAGCAAGCCATCATGACCCCCAGTATTATATGACTTATGTCTGATCATTGACATACTCTTACTTTCTAGAGACAGTACAGAGATTACTGGACATAATTCCAACACTACCTGATAGCGGATCAATGCCAACTTTTCCTCAGCAAAGTGATATAACCGAGATTTACCCGTTTTATCGCATAATTTAGGAAACTTTAATAAGTGATCCAAGTATTTTTAAATGGTTTTTAGTATGTTTTCTCTCTTCTGAAACTCAAACTTAATTCGAGTCAAACGTAGCAAAAGTCTACTTTTCGATCTCGAGTCATTCTATCAAAAGTTCACCATCAAACGGAAAAAAATCCACTTTTGGACACAATATAGAGGATTCTACCAAATCTTAAGATACATCCAGAGCATGATAGCCCAAGCAGCAGCCGAGCACCAGTCTAGGCCACGGCCAAGACCATTCTGGACGCGATTTGAAGCCACGTGGTCGCGGCCCCGCCATCCCAGATCGTGTAAAAACCTAAACCGACCTACTTAAGGCCCTTTGGGCGATTCAACTTGTTTCCCTTATTTTCGCACATCCCACATCAAAAGTTTGAGGGCTTTTGAGAATTTTGAACAACCTTGATATTGCATCATTCTCTCACTCTTCAAATGGCTTTGTCCTCAAAACCGTTTCACATTGAAAATTTTATTTTTGTATTTTTATTTAAAACAGAAAAAGTTTTTTTTTATAAGAAACAATTTTTTTTAAGAGAAACAAAGTAGAAACGATTATTTTTTTTGAAATAAAATGAAATTAAAATGAGGACAATGTTTTTTTTTAAATGAAAACAGATTTTTTAAAGAGAAACAAATAAAACTTTAGAAAAATAAGAAAAATTATTTATGATTTTTTTTAAAAATATATATATATATAAAAAGAACAAAAGCAAAAAATGTTTTTTTGTTGGTTTTCGACATTAAAATGGAAAAGAAAACAACTAAAAAAATCGAAGATAGAACATTCGGCTCTGATACCTAAGCTTCGAGGTGGATAGTTGTTTGGGTCGCCCAGCTGGTCGGAGACGCTCTCTGGTTGATCCGTGGTCGATGGTCGATCGACGATGGTCGGTGATCGAATGGGAAAAGCTTGCTGGCCGAAGGCTCTCTCAAGGCTTCTCAATGGATGGTTAGATGGAGTTGATGGTGGATTGAAGATCGCCACTCAAAGGTGTGAAAGCCTTTGTGATATGATCACAAATCTAGACCTTAGTGAATCCACATAAAGGACATAGATCCAAACAAAACAAAGCCTAAGCTTTATAGAAATCTCTTTTATTTTCCAAAAATTATATATTAATTACAATAGAACAATTGAACTTTTATAGCTCTTACAAGGTGATCTTTACAATAAAAGACATTAATAGAAATGATTTACATTAAACAAAAAAAAAAAAAAGAAAAAATTAGCTAAATCAAAAATTAATCTTCTTGCCACTAATTTAGCCATTGCCATTGAATGAGAATCCTTGAATATTTTATGAAGTTATGAGTCTGAGATTCCCATAATAAACACATGTATTGAAGACCTTGATATTGCATCAAACCCCTTTCCTTCTAACACACACCAAAAACCAAAAAAAAATACTTAATATTAGTTTTATTTAGAGTTTTAGTCTTTAGTTTCTTAGATTTATGGTTTAGAAGTTTTAGGGTGCGCAAGTGAGACCCTAAACCGAGTTTCTCATAGTTACTCTAAGCATATAGAATATGGCTATGATCTGCTAATTCATGGCTAAATATTCCATTTATCGGGTTTTACAATGTAGTTATATAGGAGGAATGATATCAATTTGATTAGGATTACTTGTATTAGACTTATGCCTGATTTATAGAGTTCTTTTTCAGTTTGTTCTTAATTTATGATTAAAGAGTAGCTAACTCGAAGCTAATCTTAGGATTGACAAAGCCGCAAGAGTGCTTTATTTGTTAACGTGGCCTAGCTTAGGAGAGTTGTTGTGTTCCAAGTTGCGAGAGTTAACTTATAGGGCACTGTGAACGTTTTGATAAATTTGATAATAATGCATGGTCTTCCTTGCAGCCAACTGCGAGAGTTGATTGGTCGAGTTGAAGAGATTAGAGGTGTACTCCTACGGGAGTAAGTTAGACATATTTTGTGTTCGAGTTTATGAAAGATGTTATGAACAACTAAAAACTAAATAGACTTGCATGAATTAATATGACCTCTTTATATGCTCTTTGGACTCCCAATGCCTTCCATATCGCTGCATTTTTGTTTTATATTATTTTTTAATAGATAGTTAGATTACATGACACACACACACAATCCCTTTGTCTTAACTCTCATCTAACCTTGCTTGACTTTGCAGATAGACATAGATTCTTTATGTACCCACATCCTAAGTACAACAACGCACAGTAGCGCACTTGCAGAGTCAGAGTTTTATAAAATTAACACTCAAGAGCTCTGAATAAAATGGTGAATCATGTTTTTGGTGCCATATCCGGGGAAGCTATATGTTCTCATATGTCTACTTATTTTTGTATTTTTTTCAGGTATTTGAAACAATGGATCATCCTCTAGATCTTGATTGTGACTTGAACCAAAGCACTCTAGACCCATCTCAAGACCCATAATGACTTTGGAAAGTCAAGCTAAAAAACTTTAAACAAGCGTAAAGCCCCACTTAGATATCTTCTTATTTTTATTTTCATGATATCTAACATTATTATTTTTAGTTTTAGTTTGCATTTGTTTAAGTTTTTATAATATATATATATATATATATATATATATATATATATATATATATATATATATGGCCGGCTGCGATTAAGATTTGTGAAACTGTGGCCAGCCAGAATTTTGCCACGATCCACCCATTTCCAACCGAGGCTGGGCCATTCTCGGCCGTGATCTCATCATATGAGTCGCGGGCCACAGATAACTTGCCCCACTGACGCAGCCGCAGCCACGATCCATCGTTCATTGTCGCGCCTTCACCTCATGCAGCCAAGGCTGATCATAGATCAACTCCATCCGATCCATTTAGCCCACGGTCGAGCCCATTTTTACTAAACAGTTGTTCATTCCACATCTATGACCCATTTAAGTGCATTATTAATTTTTTGATCATTATTTTCATCCTTTCCTACTTCTTTTTCACACTGGAGACAGTGTGATTTAAGTCTGAGGGAAGGATTTCATCCATTACTAACCACATTTGTATACATGAGTCTAACCACATTTGTTTGTTTAATTTTTAAAAACATTTATTGTTTTGTTATGGTTTTGGTAACAATTCGGTTTTTTATCGATGGGAATAATTAAAAAATAAAAATATAGGATGAATTTGCGTCCTCTCCCACTTTCTCTTTGATACATCTCTTTTGGCTAGGTACTAGACGGTACCTAGACACTTGTAATTGCGGCATCATTTTGAAAAATTAGAACCATATAGCTTCTATTGGAATGAACAAAAGCTCTATTTTATTACTTTAATCTGATTGATAATTTTCTCATCAAAGTTTTAAGTAGGATAATGAAGCAAACATTCATGAAATATTTTACCTATTGTGCCACTCTTTGTTGTATACGAATGGTCAGCTCATCTTTATTTGGCACCCCACCTGAACCTTAACCACTTTTTCGAACCTCTTGGCCTTCTCTCTTGTTTTATATGTGCAGATATGTGCAGAAACATCGAAGAGAGAGAGGAAATATACAGTTTTTAGTCACTCATGACGAGGAAAAACAGCAACAAAAAATGGAGCTGAGCTTTGCCCGAAGATCTTCAAGAATTGGTTAATATTTCGTGATCTTTAAATACTTTATCATAAAAGGTGTTTCCCCCCCCCCCTACAATAAAAACATGAAAGAAGAAAAGAAAGGGAAACAAAAGCCTAACAAGGGTCAGAGAATCTCAAATAGACAAAAGGCATGATTTGGTTCGTAACATAAGAGTTTTAAAGATTCTACTTCCAAAACCAGAGAATAATCTAAGTTTGGGGGTGTAGTAAATAGTGTAGAAAAATAAGAGAATTCATCATCACATGTGGAAGCAACAAGAGACTGGATATTGTGGACATCAACAATTCCATTCTCTAGCCTCGTTTGAACTTAATAATGTTTTCGATGAGAATCACATGAAATACCTCAATGGACATAGAGAGTTAGTTGACCGGAATTTAGATCTTGAAGGTTGATTTATTTGCTTTTCCTCAGTGGTTTCACTATATAGAATTTGATTTGCACATGAACGTAATCCTGACTCTGAGCTTTAGAGGGATCAAACGCTACAACAATCACATGACCAACAATTTCTCCAATATCTGTAAAGGCTTGATATAGTTAATGATTGACTGGAATTTTACGAATCTGAAACCATATTAGAACATACTAGAGGTAATCATCTAAGGATGTTCTACCAATCTTTCCATTGCTAGGCCTCATTCATTGTACGTTTGAAAGCGTTTGTCCAACACTTCAATGAGATCACGTTCATACTGAAAGATGAACTGAAACTTCTCCTTTGTGAGTGCCACCCCCTCACCTTCTCATACTTTTGCCTTTTGCGAGGCATATCAAGGATTATGTTGCTCATTTTATGACATGCTGGATTTATGAGCCAGCCAATCAAACTGACGACATTTTTCTCACTGGAGTAGATCTCGGAAAGTTTGTAAGAGTAAACAGCTCATCCATTTTGTCTAGGGACATTAGGAGCATCACTTTGTCAATAGCTGCCGACATCTTCGAGTTTTGGAAACCCAAAGGAGAATGTCGCAGAGTTAGAGAAGTGACCCAACGATGAAAAAAACACAATCCCATAGACGATCCTCGAACAACCATGGAACTTTAAAATCACCATACAAAAGCCCGCAAAGGGGAAACATCTGAAGACTTAAAACACCAAAACTGCGAAAACTAGATCTCAAAGCTGTCCAACGGAAAACATCATAGAGATGAGAGAACCTCTCAAATAAGAATAAAATATGGGCATGTAGAGAAGAATGAAAATGAAGAAAGAACAAAAAGAAGAAACATAAATTGAGAGTGAAGCTTGAAAGGATGGATGTATCCTAAATACATTTTGATTTGGACTCAGAAGACAAATATGACAGCTAAACAGAGTTAGATACACAAAAGACTCCAATCAAAACCCTAATTTTCTAAATAAGATACTCTGGAACAAAAAGAAGGTCCTACGAGAAACTCAACTCTAAGTTGTTGGGAAAGTTTTGAGTATATATATATTGTATATAAACAACGAAGTGTATGAGGGTGAATTGCATTCAATGTATCTTTTACTTTTTTGTGCACTTTAGTATCTTTTATGTTTCATAGCATTCTTGTACCTTTTCCAACTTATTATTTGGTGGTTGAACCAGTTTACCCCTCGTGGACACGATTTCCCTTCTATCCATAGTTTTTTATTATTATTTTTTTCTTTTCCTTTCCCTACATTCTCTTTCTTACTTTCTATTTATTTTCACCCCTCATTTTTTTTGACGGTGGATAGGATGTCGGAGGTGAGGTTTCCAACCATATAGACCGTCGGAATGGAGATATTATCGGTCGAGGTACCGAAATTCAAAAAAATTGGACTTAATAGGTAAGTTTTGACTGGACAGTTTAGACTAAGTGTCCACAATATCGGCAATTCGTGGACACTACCACGATCATATCACATGCAAGTCACTTACCATGGACACTACCACGATCATATCGTCTATTCGTGAATCTGTGGATACATATTACAACGAGCTCCACTATCCACCTAAAAAAGCAAAATTTCATGTGGACCTTGTTATCCACTGGGAGCGTCTAGCGTGTGATATGAATGTGACACTGTCCACGAATAGCAGATACTGTGGACACTTAGTGTAGATTGTCCATTCGAAACTTCCGTATTAAGCCTAAATTTTTTTTTGAATTCCGGTACATTGATCGATTATATCTCCATCCCGATGGTCTATATGGCCGGAAACTTCAACTCTGTCATCCTATCTATCATTAAAAAAAATTAGGGGTGAAGAAAAAAGTAAAGTAAGAAAGAGAATGGAGGGGAAATATATAATAATAAAAAAAAAATGGATAGAAAGGATACCATATGCTATCCATATCGATCTATAACTATTCTTACCTATGAAGGTAAATGTGATCTTTTAACATTATGGCTCACACCAAAACGATACAAAATTACAAGTAAACACATAAAGATATAGATTTAATATTATAAAATCAAAAAGATATGGTGGATGCAATTGTTCTAGTGTATGAATGATATATCATGGTTTTTACCGATTTTAGACCATGATATAAGTGTGTTTTAGAGTCTTTTAGTGTTTCTTTAGAGTCTTTTACAGGTGTTATTAGATATATGCACGTTTGGAGCAGAATTGGAGTTATTGGAGCTTTTTGGAGCATTTTGGTGCTTTGACCCGAGAGATAGAGTTCACTGTCCAAAACAGAGTAATGCATCGATCGACACACATCATGCATCGATCGACACACGATCAAGATGGGCCTTTCCTCGGCGGTTAATGAAGAATGAAGTATTCACAGCTTTGCCCAGAAGTTCCTGATAATTACAAAGAAGCCCCAAGACGTGATTAGCTTATATAATTAGGTTTTTACATCAGTTTTTAGATACGCTATCATACTTAGAGCATAGAGTTTTTAGAGCTTGGGGCTGATCTAATCATGTACTGCTTTCTGCGTTTTGGAGAAGATTTCGAACCCCTTTACTTCTCTATTCTCTTTTATGCAATCTATTATTTCATTAATTATGTTTTCATATTCTATGTCTGAGTAGATTCATAGTTAGGTTTAGGGATTCTCATTAAGGATTTTATGACTTGCTAGATTTAATTAATTCAGTTAAGGATTCATATCATAATTGTTCTTCGATCTAAATTGTGCTTAACACTAGTTTCTAACCTAATCACTTAGAATCTAGATCTTAGGTTGTTAAATTGACACGAAAGTGTGGTTTAGAATCTGAACTATTTAGGTTGAGCAATTTAATTACTCGCAAAGAAATTTGGTTTAATTGAATTGTGAACATATCGAACTTAATCTTAAAGCTAGTTTAATCTGTTAGGAATTACAAAGAAATTTGGATTTCTGCAATTAGGCTTAGAGAATTCTCACAACGAAAGTTGATTAGTTCTATATCCGTGTTTGAGTTCTAGAACTGTACTTAATTTGATCCTGACTGAATGATTTATCTGCTTGTCTCATTGATAGGTTCTAAGTTTTCCCTATACTAAACTGCAAGTGAACAGCAATGTCAAAGTAGTATATAGGGTTATCGAATCCACAGGGACACTTGGTCTCAAGAGAATCAAACTGTAGGAATAAATACTAGAAATAAGCAAGTAGTGAATGAAATAGATTGCGGTGCGAGAAAGTAAATCAGTAACAGAGATTAACGGTTGTGAAGCAAGTAATTAAAAGCGTCAAGCCTAGGGTATTCTCAGGAAATCAGACAAGCAGACAGTTCATTCAGCAAGGATCTAATTAAGAACGGTTCTAGAACTCAAAACACAGATATAGAATTAACCAAATTCCTTTGCGATAATTCTCTAAGTCTAAGTGCAGCAAACCAAACTTTCGTTTGCGAGAACTAACAGATTAAACTAGCAATAAGTCCAAGTTTGATATGTTCACAATTATCCTAAACCAAACTTCCGTTTGCGCAAAGTTTAATTGCCCAATTTAATTAGTTCAGATTCCTAAACCCCACTTCCGTGACGTATTTAGCAACCTAAGATCTAGATTCTAATTGATCAGGTTAGAACTAGCTTTAAGCACAATTAAATTGAAGAACAGATATAGTTTGAATCCTTAACTGAAATTGAACAAGTCTAGCAAGTCATGAAATCCTATGTGAGAAACCCTAAACCTAACTATGGATCTACTCAGACATAGATAATGAAAACATAATCATAGAATGAATAAATTGCATAAAAGAATAAGAGTAAAAGGGGTTCGAAATCTTCTCCAAATACAGATGATGTAACAGGTTCAGATCAGCCCCAAAAAGCTCTAAAATCCTCTGCTCTTAATTATCAAAGTGTATGGTAAAAAGTATAAAGCCTCTCCAATAAAAAACTCTAAAAACTCTATTATATAGGCATAATCTCGGCCAAGGGCTTCTTTGTAAATATCAGGAACTTCTGGATCAAAGTGCAAATTCTTCACTCTTCTAAACCGCCGAGTTTTTGGCCCATCTTGCTGGTGCATCGATCGTTGCTAGAGTGCAACGATCGACACCTTCCTCTGTTTCGGACAGTGAACTCTATCTCTCGGCCAATCACTCCAAAAATCTCCAAAATGCTCCACTATCTCCAATTCAGCTCCAAACCTGATTATACCTGTAAAAGACTCTAAAATAACACAAAAGACACTAAAAACACACTTATATCATGGTCTAAAACTAGTAAAAACCATGATATATCAACTCCCCCACACTTAGCCTTTGCTTTCCCTCAAGCAAAACAGAGAACTAAAACATGGTGAAGAGGTTTGAAAACTCTTCAGAAACTCATTTCATCCTAGAAGCTACAATACTCAGATTCCCTTTAGTAAACCACTGCAAGAATCAATCACAGGATATCAAGACCACAATGTACTTCCCCCACACTTAGCAACTGTCCTAGGTAAACTCCACAATCACATTCAAGCATTCAAATTCTCCCTACTGACTTCTGCAAGTATTTAAGTGCGGTCTCACCTAAGGAGTATCGATCTAAAGGCACATGGATTCTTACCTTATCAGCTCTAGACCACCATACTATCTTTCTCTAGTCCCTTTCTTCTCTTTCCCTTCTTTAACAACTGATTTTTCCCCACTGGGTATCATTTTATTTTTTTTATCAGTGTTCTTCCCGTTATGGGGTGTACTTTGGACACATTCCATGGATCCCATGAGAGATAATAGTGTTTGCTACTATTCTCATGACCACTTCGGAGTTACTAACTCATCCTCAGTTTATTATTTTTTTTTTTTACTTTACAGAAGGGGAGAAGGGAACTAAATAGGACAGGTTTACAGGCTGTGTCAGAACTAACAGGGAATCCAACATAAAGCATACCAAGCCCTTAGGTGAGAAATCTAAGTCAGTATTAAGGTTGAAGTCAGTAAAGGATCCTCTGATACCTGAAGTGATGTGGGTGTTCCCAGTAGGTTGATCTGTGATGAGGTTTTCTAACAGTCATAGATAGATCCTGCAACTTCATCCCAATGGTTACTTAAGTTCCTGCAAGTCTTGTAAATCTTCTCAGAAAATCATAGTTTCTTACTTAAACAATTTTGACTCAATAAAACAAAAATTTTGAAAAACGGACTGACTCTTAAGAAAACAGAAAGATATAAGTCAGTAGCACCTCCCCCACACTTAAGACACACTGTCCCCAGTAGTGTCCAGTGAAGGATCGGTAAAAAGAAAAAAAATTGAAAAGGTGAAGTTATGTCTGTCGGCTTACCCCTGTCGCTTAGCATCGACCGTTGCACTAAGTGCATCGACCGTTACTTGGCGATTTTCGTGTATAGTCGATCGTTGCTCAGGACCGCAACGATCGCTGTAATGCGATTCCTTTCGTGCTGTGACGATCGATACAGAACTGCATCGATCGCTGCACTGCGATTTAACCGAGACCTGCAATCATAAACTCACCAGAAACAAAAACAAACGTAAAATCCTAACAAAAACACCAAAAATGAAAAAGAAAAACACCAGTACCTAATGGTGGGTTGCCTCCCACCCAGCGCTTGTTTAAGGTCAATAGCTTGACCGGACGGATGAGATCTTTCAAGTACCAGGAGGTCCTGACAAAGACCTTTTCTGTCTCTGTTCAAGTCTCCTCATCCAAGGTGGTGAGTAGGCTGTAGCGGAATGCTCATGGCCAAGAAAAGATGGAGTGAAATGTGCTCCAGGATCTATAACCATGGTATGATCAGACTGCTCAAAATCTGCGTCCCTAATGGTGAATGTCTGCCCATCTTTCAGTGGCCTTCGCAGCTTATCCATCTCATAGTGCAGTGGTTCATCTCCCAGGTGGAGGTCTATTAGACTCTGTCTAACATCAATCACAGCTCCTGCTGTAGCCAAGAATGGTCTCCCAAGCAATAAAGCTTCATCCGGATTACAGTCATATTTCAGCACAAGGAAGTCCGTTGGAACCAAGTAGTTCCCAACTCTCACCGGAATGTCCATAAGAAGTCCTTCAGGAACTCGTATGGACTGATCAGCTAGGATAAGAGAAGTCCTAGTAGGAGTAAAATCCAACATTCCCAGCTTCTCTGCCACAGAGTAAGGCATTATGCTTCCAGCAGCTCCTAAATCACATAGAGAACGTCTAAAACTATCCTCAAAGATAGAACAATCTAGCACAAAGACTCCAGGATCAGGTAACTTCTTTGGGACCTTAGTTAGCAGAACATCACTGATATGCTGAGGAACTATTATCACCCATTCTCTCAGCTCCTCGTCTAAAGGCAACATCTTGTTCAAATATCTCTGAACACATGGATGATAAGGTGGATCATCAGAAGGTGGAATTTCTTCCAAATCTTCGCCACTCTCTTCTAGCTTTTTCAGCTCTTCAGTCTTTTGTTTAATCACTTCAGACACCTTGGGACATTGCCTAATGGCTTGTGCATAAACATCCTCTTGAGTGATCTCAGATACATCAGGGAATAGGCGGGCTAGTTCTGCATCAATCTCACTTTCATCCCACGGGTCTTCTGTTCGTTCACGACCTGCATCGATCGATGCCAGCTGTGTGTCGATCGTTGCATCACTACAGTTTCTACCCGAGAGTTTTTCACAGAAATCCGAAAATTCTGCATCAGTCACCAACTCAGCTATACTTAGCTCAAATTTCTCCCCTAGATAAGATCCATCATTAATGAGTACAGACCAGGCCTTAATATGAGTCTCTGCAACTCCTTTCTCAACCCCTTTTTTGTCTCTCACTTCAATATCAAATTCCTGAAGCAACAAGATCCATCTCAGCAGTCTTGGCTTAGCATCCTTTTTCTGCATCAGATACTTCAGTGCTGAATGATCAGTGTGTACAATCACCTTGGAGCCAACAAGATAAGAGCGAAATTTCTCAAATGCAAAGACAACTGCTAGCAATTCCTTCTCTGTAGTTGCATAGTTCCTTTGTGCATCATCCAGTGTCCTACTGGCATAATAGATAGCATGAAGCTTTCTATCTTTCTTTTGTCCAAGAACAGCTCCCACAGCATAATCACTTGCATCACACATTACCTCGAAAGGCAAATCCCAATCCGGTGGTTGAACTATGGGAGCACTCACTAATGCCTGCTTGATCTGCTCAAATGCAGTATGACAATCTGCAGTGAACTCAAATTTGGTGTCTTTACACAGCAAAGCAGTTAGTGGCCTAGCAATCCTACTAAAATCCTTAATGAACCGTCTATAGAAACCAGCATGTCCAAGAAAGCTTCTAATAGACTTAACAGAATCAGGTGCCTGCAGGTTCGTCATTACCTCGATTTTGGCGCGGTCCACCTCTATTCCTGCTTCGGATACTTTATGCCCAAGCACAATGCCATCTCTGACCATGAAATGACACTTCTCCCAGTTAAGAACTAAATGCTTCTCTTCACATCTTTTCAGAACCTTACACAGATTATCTAAGCATTCATTATAGGATGATCCATATACTGAGAAATCATCCATGAATACTTCCATAAAATCCTCAATCATATCTGTGAATATGGACATCATGCATCTCTGGAAAGTGGCTGGTGCATTGCAGAGTCCAAAAGGCATCCTACGGTAAGCAAAAGTCCCATATGGACAAGTAAAAGTGGTCTTTCCCTGATCCTCCGGATGGATGGGAATCTGAAAGAAACCTGAGTAGCCATCTAGGAAGCAGTAGTAAGGATGATTTGCTAACCTTTCGAGCATCTGATCAATAAAAGGCAAAGGAAAATGATCCTTCCTAGTAGCAGCATTAAGCTTCCTGTAGTCTATACACATCCTGTGTCCAGTCACGGTCCTAGTAGGTATCAGCTCGTTCTTCTCATTTTTCACAACTGTAACACCGCCCTTCTTTGGCACTACATGGACTGGACTCACCCAATCACTGTCAGAGATAGGATATATAATTCCAGCGTCAAGGAGTTTCATAATCTCCTTTTTGACTACTTCCTGCAGATTAGGATTAAGTCTCCTCTGATGTTCGATTGATGTCTTGGACTCATCCTCAAGATGTATCCGGTGCATGCACAGCTCCGGTGAGATACCTGAAATATCATTAAGGGAATAGCCAAGAGCTTTGCGATGCTTGCGCAGCTTGCTCAGCAGTAAAGTGAGCTCTGCGTTGTTTAAACTAGCGTTGACAATCACTGGATAAGTTGAATTTGGTCCAAGAAATGCGTACCTTAGCCCGGATGGAAGTGGTTTCAGATCTATTTTCGGAGCTTTTTCCTCTGCCCAGTCTCTGTCGACTTGCAACGATCGTTGCTTAGTTGGTATCGATCGTTGCAGTCCCGCGTCAGACACTTCCACTTGCATTGCAACCTCGACAGAATCCATTAATCTTGTATAGCACATCGCAGGCTCATCCTGCAGGTATTCCAACTCCAAAATAGAACTTAGTAAAGCCCTTTCTAGTGGGTCCTCAGCATGTGATTGATGGAAGTACTCTGCAGCCAAATCACCCAATGTGTCCACATAAAAGGTCTGCCCGTCGATGGTCGGTCTCTTCACCAGTTTGTTCATGTCAAAACTCATCTTCAGATCACCCACATTCAGGATTATCTTACCTCCTTGACAGTCAATCATCGCACCAGCTGTTGCTAAGAAAGACCTGCCTAGAATCAATGGGTCTTTTGGCTCCTGTCCATATTGTAGAACCACAAAATCAGTTGGGATTACGCACTTGCCGACTGTTATAGGCACATCCTCTATTACTCCTTCTGGAATCCTGACTGATCTGTCTGCCAGAACCAGTGATATCCTAGTTGGTATAAAATCTGTCATCCCCAGTCTTTTAGCAACAGAAAGGGGCATTAGATTTACACTGGAGCCAAGATCACATAGGGATCTTTCGAACCTCTCCTTGTAGATAGCACAATCCAACACGAAGCTGCCCGGATCTTTCAATTTCTCTGGAATTCTACCTTGAACCACTGCACTACATACTTCATTGAGCATCATTATACTTTCTTCATCAGACCATTTACCAGAAATTGCATCCTTGAGGCATCTCTTCATCATGGGGGAAGTTTCAATGGAATCCAACAAAGGTACTTCAACCTTTACCTTTTTTATGAACTCCTTCCATTTTGCATATTGCCTATCATTCTTAGCTTTTCTGGGGTTCTTGGGATAAGGTATCTTAGGCTTGTATACTCTTTCAGCCGACTGTTTTGGGTTTTCAGCACTCGAACTTCCTGCAGTCACCTTGTGTCGATCGTTGCCTTTATTGCACCGATCGACACTAGGCGACTTTGTTACGACCTCCGGTTCCTTTATTTCGCTTGGCAACGATCGCTGCTGAGATGCATCGATCGATGCTCGGCGAATATCGCGTATCTCATCCTCCAATTCCTCAATTTCCACGAGTTCCTCAACGCTTAACTGCTTTTTCTCGCCAGATGACAGCTCCTTACCACTTCTTAATGTCACGGCATTGCATTGGTACTTAGGATTGGCATCAGTCCTCCCCGGGAGATATCCTTCTTCCCTTTGAGCATGTCCAGCAGTTTTTGCAACCCTAGCATCAAGCTCTTTCATGTGCGTGTTCAAACTTTCAAACTTCCCATTCAGCTCCATGTAGATTGTATCCATCTTTGCATCAGCATCTGCTGCATACTTAGTCTGATTCTCCATCATTTGTCTTAGCATCATCTCTATTTTACTATCAGACTCATTGGCTTTCTTAAAACCACTTTGCTGAACTCCATTTGAGAATTTGTTTCCCTGTTGATTTCTAAATCTATTGCTTTGGAAACTAGAACTTCCCATGTAATTCACTTCTTCTTCCTGAGTGTCCTCCTCAGTCTGAATCACCTCTATATCTTGGGCAGAGTGGACAGCTTTTTTACTTGTCAGGAGATTGTAAACTGTATCTAGCCTGGATCTAATCTCAGTCATGTTAGAATCCTCTATACTTCCACCGGATTTCTTCCTCTTTTCATCCATAGATTTGCAACTGTAGCTGTTAATAAGGTTCCCAATCAACTGCACAGCTTGTGTAGGAGTCCTGGTGTTGAAATTAGCATTACTGGAATTATCCAGCGCAGTCTGATAAGGAAGATCTATGCCTCTGAAGAAGATACCAATCAGCTGTACTTCTGTGAATCCATGGTGTGGACAGTCACGCTGATACTGCTTAAATCTCATCCAGGCAGTCTTCAAGGGCTCCACAGCTCCTTGGGAAAAGGTGAGTATGTCCTGTCTGGACTGATCCGAGCGTGCATCATCATAAAAGTGACGCAGGAACTCACTCTTTAAGGCTGTCCAAGTAGTGTACTGACCAGGTGCCAGTTGTCTCAGCCATGCACTAGCGTCTCCAGCAAGACTGTGCGGAAATAGCTTAAGGAACAGATAGTCCGGGCGTACTCCTTCATACTTCATGCCAGTGACTATGTCTTCAAACTTGTCAATGTGATCCATAGGCTGCTCTGCTTGAAGACCATGAAAAGCAATCTGTCTCATCAGCTGGTAGTAGATAGTCTTTACCTCAAAATCATTCCTCTCAAAAGCAGGAAGCACTAGAGCTGCTCGGTTTGCATGAAACTCATCAGGTCTGTTGTAATCAGCTAGTGTCCTCTCATGAACCACCATCTCTCTACCTTGGGCCTGTCCTTGACCCTGGTTTCGGTTCAGCTCCTGTTGCTCAGGAGGATCAGGGATAACATTCCCTTCAGCATCAACCCGATGCCCAGCAGCATTGTACGGGTTGTCATCTTGGTCCCTCAGGGTACCTTCAGCATCCGGTATCAAGATCAAACGTTCTCGTACCATTCTCTCTCTCTTTTCTCTCCTGTTAGTCCTTTCTAGACGTCCAAGTTCCTCTAGTCCGAGATTAAGCAAGCTCGAGTTCGGATTACTTCGAGTTTTCTGCGTTGGCATAAACTGTCTGTAATCGTCCAGCAACGATCGATGCTATAAGTGCAACGATCGATTCAATCCTCAGAATCGCCTAGTGACGATCGACGCAAGGTATGCAACGATCGACGCAAGGCGAAATTCGTACCTGCGACAGAAAGAAACCAAGAAAAAAGAAAATCAGCAAAACTAAAAATAAAAACGAAAAAGAACAAAAACAAAAACAAAAAGAAAAATTTCTAGCAAAAACCCTAAGTTCGGTCCTATCGAAGACTCAAAGAGTCCCCGGCAACGGCGCCAAAAACTTGATAGGTTCTAAGTTTTCCCTATACTAAACTGCAAGTGAAAAGCAATGTCAAAGTAGTATATAGGGTTATCGAATCCACAGGGACACTTGGTCTCAAGAGAATCAAACTGTAGGAATAAATACTAGAAATAAGCAAGTAGTGAATGAAATAGATTGCGGTGCGAGAAAGTAAATCAGTAACAGAGATTAACGGTTGTGAAGCAAGTAATTAAAAGCGTCAAGCCAAGGGTATTCTCAGGAAATCAGACAAGCAGACAGTTCATTCAGCAAGGATCTAATTAAGAACGGTTCTAGAACTCAAAACACAGATATAGAATTAACCAAATTCCTTTGCGATAATTCTCTAAGTCTAAGTGCAGCAAACCAAACTTTCGTTTGCGAGAACTAACAGATTAAACTAGCAATAAGTCCAAGTTTGATATGTTCACAATTATCCTAAACCAAACTTCCGTTTGCGCAAAGTTTAATTGCCCAATTTAATTAGTTCAGATTCCTAAACCCCACTTCCGTGACGTATTTAGCAACCTAAGATCTAGATTCTAATTGATCAGGTTAGAACTAGCTTTAAGCACAATTAAATTGAAGAACAGATATAGTTTGAATCCTTAACTGAAATTGAACAAGTCTAGCAAGTCATGAAATCCTATGTGAGAAACCCTAAACCTAACTATGGATCTACTCAGACATAGATAATGAAAACATAATCATAGAATGAATAAATTGCATAAAAGAATAAGAGTAAAAGGGGTTCGAAATCTTCTCCAAATACAGATGATGTAACAGGTTCAGATCAGCCCCAAAAAGCTCTAAAATCCTCTGCTCTTAATTATCAAAGTGTATGGTAAAAAGTATAAAGCCTCTCCAATAAAAAACTCTAAAAACTCTATTATATAGGCATAATCTCGGCCAAGGGCTTCTTTGTAAATATCAGGAACTTCTGGATCAAAGTGCAAATTCTTCACTCTTCTAAACCGCCGAGTTTTTGGCCCATCTCGCTGGTGCATCGATCGTTGCTAGAGTGCAACGATCGACACCTTCCTCTGTTTCGGACAGTGAACTCTATCTCTCGGCCAATCACTCCAAAAATCTCCAAAATGCTCCACTATCTCCAATTCAGCTCCAAACCTGATTATACCTGTAAAAGACTCTAAAATAACACAAAAGACACTAAAAACACACTTATATCATGGTCTAAAACTAGTAAAAACCATGATATATCACTCATTTCCTGAGAACTCCCTAGACTTAGCGCTTTTAGTTAATTACTTACAAACCGATCTTGCTACTGATTTACTTTCCTGCTTTGTTTTTAGTTTCTCACTACATTTGCTTTCTCCTAGTTTAATCTTGACTGTTCTTAATCTATCGTTGCCCAGAGTCCTTGTGGATTCGATACCCTAAAGTACTACATTCACATCACTGTGCACTTGCAGTTAGGATAGGGATAATGTTGGGAATGTCCTGAAATCTATTGTACTTACTCTAAGTGAAAGTCGTATTGTCGAGATGAGACAATCATATGACACTGGGCAGTCAAAATGCTTTGCTAGAAGCGACTTATGATCAATGAGTTTAGAACTCATTGCTAGTGTTATATGATCCTACAGGGTCACACATCTAAGCAAACTGGACGTAGTATAAGAGGTTGATCATTAATGTAATGATCTGGTGAATGCATATTTGATATGCATTCAATATCGATTTTCTGAGACAGTGTCGATCGACACAGTAAGTGTGTCGGTCGACACAGATCACGAATGGCCAGATTAACTTCGGTTTAATCGTTGGTTAATTTGGTCGTGGTATAAGTCGACATATATAAGATATATGGTCGACTTTTACACACTTCTAACCTAATTCACAGCCACCAGAAAGACAAGAGAAACCTCTCGAGAGATCTGATCTCTAAAGGCACTAGCATCCCTTCTGTTCAGTTTGTGTGCGTGTGGATACCAGTAGAGGCGCAGCAATTGAGGCGCTCTAGATCTCGATTACTTGCAAACCTTCCGCTGCAAATCACCAGGTAATCTCGAGATCCCATTGATTCAATTATATAAACCCTAGATTCTAGGCTTGGAATTCAGACTAGGGCTGCCTAATTGGATTAGGAACTACTAGAAATTCCCTTCAGTGGTATCAGAGCCTTAGGGTTCTACTGAATTAGTAGCATGTTGATTAGATTAGTTGAATCTGAATCTCTGTATAGTTGATACAAGCATGCTAAAACTCGTTTTCATGAGAGTAATCTAGTTTTTAGGTTTTTGCTTGAAAACGATTAGGGCTCATCGCACTGTGTCGATCGACACCAATCCGGTGTCGGTCGACACATAAGGATAACCCGAATAAGATACAAGTTTAACCTAACTGTGATGATCGACACAAGAGTTGTGTCGGTCTCTTGTGTCGGTCGACACATACCTCGCAATCAGGATAGTTGGTTCAATTGGATTGGACCGATCATCGAGCTTGGTTTAAATTGGTTAAACTGCTAAACGGTTTAAAGCGATTAATATGATAAGGTTAGCATCGACCGACACTGATGTAGCGTCGATCGACACTGACCGGTTATCATAAAACCGGATCAATTGGATTGATCGGTTATCGCAAATTGGTTTTGGTTAACCTGCATCGATCAACACTAAAGTAGTGTCGGTCGACACAAGGTCCGATGGTTTAGGTTATTGAACCTGAAATCACAGAACCAAACCAAAATGAACCACTTTAATTAGAAGAATTAAAACATAATAAAACTGAACGTTTTAAATGGTTCCGTTCCTCAACCAAATATCAAGTGATCCTTGATGTCTTTCCAATCTTGTCAACTGTCAAGACTCATTTCATTGTGCGATAGACTTGCAGTGCGAGATGTTCACAATTACATGAGTAAGATAGGACATAATCGTGTTGATGGTTTTGCAGTGCAATGCATCAACAATTACATGACTTAAGAGATTGGTTCACTTGACTGGGCCATCAAAATCGTTTTGGGCTCAGAGACATCAGGTGGATTGGACATAAGATGTCAATCCGCAACCAAGAGTTATATTGGATATAACTAGCAAAGTTGTTGCTTACCTAGATAGCTAAAATTGGGTGACAGCCAGTGGCTCACTCAAGTTTAGTGAAGTAAGGGTCTTGGATCATTATATTCATTTGAGGAAACATTGTTTGAATATAATGCGAGTTTTCTTAATAGTTAAGAATTCTCATTTCTTGAACATCATAACTAAACCTTTTTCCTTTCTTTGATCTCAGCTATGACTAACACTCATAATAACACTTTCTCCCTGCGATCCGTCCTTGAGAAGGAAGGACAAGTTAAATGGATCGAATTTTCTCGAATGGTATCGGAACTTGAGAATTTTTCTCAAGCAGGAGAAAAGGGACTATGTCCTGGAAAATGTTCTCCCTGAAAAACCGAGAGCCAATGCTCCACATGCAGAAAGGAGTGCTTGGGATAAGCATTCTAATGATGTGTTCGATGTGAATTGCCTCATGTTGGCTACCATGAACTCGGATTTTCAAAAGCAATACGAGAACGTGGAGTCGCCAGTGGAGATGATCACTAGCCTGAAAAGTATGTTTCAGGAGAAATCACGAACTGAAAGATACCAGACGGTTAAGTCTCTCATTGAATGCATGCTACCGAAGGACGGTCCAGTTAGTCCTCATGTCATTAAGATGATAGGTTATATTGATAACCTGGGGAAGCTGGATTGTCCCATTAGCCAAGAGTTGGCTACTGACATCATTTTGCAGTCACTGCCGTCAAGTTATGATCAGTTTGTTATGAACTATAACATGAACAACTTGACGAAGACATTGACTGAACTGCGTGGCATGCTCAAGACAGCTGAGCCTAATATCAATAAGGGCACTCCAAATGTACTTATGGTACAAGGGGGTAAGAAGTTTAAGAAACTTGGCAAGGGTAAGGGAAAGGGCAAGGCCATCCAGGTTGAGAACCAGGACACGCCTGCGCCAGCCTCTAAACCCAAGCCTGGCCCATCTGAGACTGATAAGTGCCATTACTGTAAAGAGCTTGGGCATTGGAAGAGAAATTGCAACAAATTCTTAGAAGAGAAGAAGAAGAAGAAGAAGAAGACTTTCGAGACTTCATCTTCTGGTATTTATGTTATAGAAGTAAATGTTACTACTTCTGGTTCTACTTCTTGGGTATTGGATACCGGCTGTGGTGCTCATATTTGTACAAATATGTAGGGCCTAAGCAACAGTAGGACGTTGGAAAAGGGACAAGATGACCTGCGCGTGGGGAATGGAGCAAGAGTTGCTGCATTATCCGTAGGAACATTTAACTTGTCTTTACCTTCTGGTTTGGTTTTAGAACTTAATAATTGCTACTATGTACCTGCTATAAGCAGAAATATTATTTCTATTCCTGTTTTGGATATGGAAAGATATCAGTTTTCAATAAAGAATAAATGTTGTTCTTTTGATTACAATGATATATTTTATGTTAGCAGCCCATTAGAGAATGGGCTTTATGTTCTAAACCAAAGCACACCAATCTATAACATTAACACCAAGAGATTCAAATCAAATGACACGAATCAGACTTTTCTATGGCATTGTCGTTTGGGCCACATAAACGAGAAACGGATTCAAAAGCTCCATAGTGATGGGCTTCTGGGCTCATTTGATTATGAATCATGTGAGAAATGTGAATCTTGTTTACTGGGCAAAATGACCAAGGCCCCTTTCAACAAACAAAATGAAAGGGCCAGTGACCTATTGGGCCTTATACATATTAATGTGTGCGGCCCAATGAGCACAAGTGCTAGAGGAAATTTTCGATACTTCATTACCTTTATTGATGATTTCAGCAGGTATGGCTATGTCTATTTAATGAGACACAAGTCGGAATCTTTTGAAAGGTTCAAAGAGTTCCAAAATGAAGTACAAAATCAACTTGGCAAAAGTATTAAGGCTCTTCGATCAGATCGTGGAGGAGAATACTTAAGCCAAGAATTCAGTGATCATTTGAGAGATTGTGGAATTGTTTCACAACTCACTCCTCCTGGAACACCACAATGGAATGGAGTGTCCGAGAGGAGGAATCGGACTTTATTAGACATGGTTCGATCAATGATGAGTCTCTCATCTCTTCCATTATCCTTTTGGGGATATGCCCTAGAAACGTTTGCGTTTACACTTAATAGGGTTCCGTCAAAATCAGTTGCAAAGACACCACATGAGATGTGGACTGGAAATGTTCCGAGTTTGTCTTTCCTGAAGATTTGGGGTTGTGAAGCTTATGTTAAGCGGTTAATTACAGATAAGCTTGAACCCAAATCTAATAAATGCTACTCCGTTGGTTATCCTAAGGAAACCAAGGCATACTACTTTTACAACCAATCCGAGAACAAAGTGTTTGTTGCTCGGAACTGCGTCTTTCTAGAGAGAGAGTTTCTTTCCAAGAGAAACAGTGGGAGTAAAGTACAACTCGAAGAAGTTCGAGAACCACAGGAAAGTGCTCAGCCCGTTGAGGAAGAGCAACAGTTGGATCTACAAAGAGTTGTAGAAACCACGCCTGTGGAGCCTGAAATTCGCAGATCCGAAAGGATCCGTCACGAACCCGAGAGATATGGATTTCTCGTAACTAATTGTCATGATTTATTGATCATTGACAGTGACGAACCCGCAAATTTTGAAGAAGCAATGATGAGCCCTGACTCCGAAAAGTGGCTGAAAGCCGCTGAATCCGAAATGGGATCCATGTCACAGAACCAAGTATGGACTTTGGTTGATTTACCCGATGGTGCAAGACCCATTGAGTGTAAATGGATTTTCAAGAAGAAAATTGATGTGGATGGAAATATTCAGATATATAAAGCAAGGCTGGTGGCAAAAGGTTTCAAACAAATTAATGGTATTGACTATGAAGAAACCTATTCCCCTGTCGCTATGCTTAAATCCATTCGGATTCTCCTAGCAACAGTGATAGGTGTCAGGTTTTATCCTATATCTAACTGCAAGTGCACAGTTCAGTAGTCGTAGTATATAGGTATCGAATCCACAGGGACTCCGTATTCAATAGCTCAAGAACAGGAAATTAAACTAGGAAGAAAGCAATGTGATTGAATTAAAAGCAATGCAAGAAAGTAAACAGAAAGCAGAGATTGTTGGTTGTGAAAGCAAGTTATTAAAAGCGCTAAGTCTAGGGCGTTCTCAGGAAATCAGACAAGCAGACAGTTCATTCAGTAAGGATCTAATTAAGCACAGTTCTAGAACTCAAAACACAGATATAGAATTAACCAAATTCCTTTGCGATAATTCTCTAAGTCTAAGTGCAGCAAACCAAACTTTCGTTTGCGAGAACTAACAGATTAAACTAGCATTAATCCCAAGTTTGATATGTTCACAATTATCCTAAACCAAACTTTCGTTTGCGAGAAGTTTAATTGCTCAACCTAATCAGTTCAGATTCCTAAACCCCACTTCCGTGACGTATTTAGCAACCTAAGATCTAGATTCTAATTGATCAGGTTAGAACTAGCTTTGAGCACAATTAGATTGAAGAACATATATAGTTATGAATCCTTAACTGAATTTAACAAGTCTAGCAAGTCATGAAATCCTATGTGAGAAACCCTAAACCTAACAAGGAATCTACTCAGACATAGATAATGAAAACATAATCATATGATGAATAAATTGCATAGAAGATAAAGAATAATAGGGGTTCGAAATCTTCTCCAAATACAGATGAGGTAAAGGTTCAGATCAGCCCCAAAAGCTCTAAAAATCCTCTGCTCTTAATTATGAAAGCGCAAGTAAATAAAACACCAAAAACTTAATTATATAGGTCTAATCTCGGCCAGGGGCTTCTTTGTAAATATCAGGAACTTCTGGATCAGAGTGCAATATCTAGACTCTTAATAAACCGCCGAGTTTTGGCCCATCTCGCTGGTGCAACGATCGATGCTAGAGTGCAACGATCGACGCATTCCTCTGTTTCGGACAGTGAACTCTATCTCTCGGCCAAACACTCCAAAAATCTCCAAAAAGTGCCATAATCACCAAGTATGCTCCAAACCTGATTATACCTGTAAAAGACTCTAAAAGAACACAAAAAAAACACTAAAACACACTTATATCATGGTCTAAAACTAGTAAAAACCATGATATATCAACTACCCCACACTTAGCCTTTGCTTGCCCTCAAGCAAAACAGAGAACTAAAGCTTGGTGAAGAGGTTTGAAAACTCTTCAGAAACTCATTTCATCCTAGAAGCTACAATACTCAGATCCCCCTTAGTAAACCACTGAAAGAATCAATCACAGGATATCAAGACCACAATGTACTTCCCCCACACTTAGCAACTGTCCTAAGTAAACTCCACAATCACATTCAAGCATTCAAATTCTCCCTACTGACTTCTGCGAGTATTTAAGTGCGGTCTCACCTAAGGAGTATCGATCAAAGGGCACATGGATTCTTACCTTATCAGCTCTAGACCACCATACTATCTTTCTCTAGTCTCTTTCTTCTCTTTCCCTTCTTTAACAACTGATTTTTCCCACTTTGGGTATCATTTTATTTTTTTATCAGTGTTCTTCCCGTTATGGGGTGTACTTTGGACACATTCCATGGACAGCACAGGAGATAATAGGGGTCTCTACCACTCCTGTGACCACTTCGGAGTTACTAACTCATCCTCAGTTTATTATCTTTTTTTTTACTTTATAGAAGGGGAGAAGGGAACTAAATAGGATAGGTTGACAGGCTGTGTCAGAACTAATAGGGAATCCGACACAAAGTATATCAAGCCCTTAGGTGAGAAATCTAAGTCAGTATTAAGTTGAAGTCAGTAAAAGGATCCTCTGATACCTGAAGTGATGTGGGTGTTCCCAGTAGGTTGATCTGTGATGGGGTTTTCTAATAGTCATAGATAGATCCTGCAACTTTATCCCAATGGTTACTTAAGTTCCTACAAGTCTTGTAAATCTTCTCAGAAAATCATAGTTTCTTACTTAAACAATTTTGACTCAATAAAACAAAAAATTTTGAAAAATGGACTGACTCTTAAGAAAACAGAAAGATAAACGTCAGTAGCACCTCCCCCACACTTAAGACACACTGTCCCCAGTAGTGTCAAGCGAAGGATCGGTAAAAAGAAAGAAAAATTGTTAAAGTTCTGTTGAGTTCTGTCGGGTTTACCTCTGTCGCTGAAGCATCGATCGTTGCACTAAGTGCATCGACCGTTACTTGGCGATTTTCGTGTATGGTTGATCGTTGCTCATAACTGCAACGATCGCTGCAATGCGATTATGATCGTGTTGTGACGATCGACACAGAAGTGTGTCGATCGACGCACTGCGAATCTGTCCGAGACCTGCAACCAGTAACTCACCAGAAACAAAAACAAACGTAAAATCCTAACAAAAACACCAAAAATTAAGTAGAAAAACACCAGTACCTAATGGTGGGTTGCCTCCCACCCAGCGCTTGTTTAAGGTCAATAGCTTGACCGGACGGACAAGATTTTTCAGGCACCAGGAGATCCCAACAGAGACTTTTTCTGTCTCTGTCCAAGTCTCCTCATCCAAGGTGGCGAGTAGGCTGTTGCAGAATGCTCATGTCCAAGAAAAGATGGAGTAAAATGTGCTCCAGGATCTAGAATCACAGTGTCACCCGGCTGCTCATCATCTGCATCCATGATTGTGAATGTCTGCCCATCTATCAGTGGCTTTCGCAGCTTCTCCATCTCATATCGCAGCGGCTCATCTCCCAGGTGGAGGTCTATTAGACTCTGTCTAACATCAATCACAGCTCCTGCTGTAGCCAAGAATGGTCTTCCAAGCAGCAATGCTTCATCAGGATCGCAGTCATACTTCAGCACAAGGAAGTCTGTCGGAACTAAGTAGTTTCCAACTCTCACTGGAATGTCCTTTAAGAGTCCTTCCGGAACTCGTATAGACTGATCAGCTAGGACAAGAGAGGTCCTAGTGGGAGAAAAATCCAGCATCCCCAACTTCTCTGCCACAGAATAAGGCATCATACTTCCAGCAGCTCCTAGATCACAAAGAGAGTGTCTAAAACTGTCCTCGAAGATGGAGCAGTTAAGCACAAAGACTCCAGGGTCAGGCAGCTTCTTCGGGATCTTGTTTAACAGAACATCACCAATATGATGAGGAACTATAACCACCCAGTCTCTCAGCTCTTCATCTAGAGGCAGCATCTTGTTCAAATACCTCTGCACACATGGATGATAAGGTGGATCATCAGAAGTTGGAATTTCTTCCAATTCTTCACCAATCTCCTCTAGCTTCTTAAGCTCTTCAATTTCCTTCCTAATTACTTCAGACACTGAGGAGTGTTGTCTAACAATCTGCGCATAAATCTCCTGTTGAGAGATCTCAGAGACTCCAGGGAATAAGCTATCAAGCTCTAAGTCTACATCAATACCATCATCACTCAGCAAATCTGTCTGTTCCAGACGTGCATCGATCGACACTAGGTGTGTGTCGATCGTTGCAGATCTGCAATTTCCACCCGAGAGTTTTTCACCAAAATCCGGGATTTCTCCTTCCTTCACCAATTCAGCTGTACTTAGCTCAAATTTTTCACCTAGGTGAGATCCATCATTAACGTACACAGACCAGGCCTTAATATGAGTGTCTGCTAGCCCTTTTCCCTTTATTGAGCTGGAAATCTGGTTTACCTGAGTATCCAACTGTTTCATGTGAGTGTTCAGGGACTCAAACTTCCCATTGAGGTCTTCATAGACAGCATCTAACTTCTTGTTGCAGTCCACAGAAATCTTGGTCTGACTCTCCATTAGTTGTTCCATCATAGCTTCCATTCTGCTCTCATGAGCTGGTGCAGGAGGAGTCTGATAAGATGAAGACCCATAGGTTCTCTGAGTACCTTGTCCAAAGGTCTTCTGAAAACCACTAGTCTGTCCAGAATTAGATGAGTTGCTGTTGAAAGCACTTTTCTGTCCTCCATTGAAGAATCTGTTTCCCTGTTGATTACCAAATCTATTACCTTGGAATCCAGAACCTCCTATGTAATTCACATCTTCCTGCTGAGTGTCCTCCTCAGTTTGAATTACCTCTACATCTTGGGCAAAATGGACAGCTTTCTTACCTGCTAGGAGATTGCAAACTGTGTCCAGCCTAGATCTAATATCAGCTATGTCAGAATTCTCTACACTTCCACCAGATTTCTTCCTCCTCTCATCCATAGTCTTGCAGCTGTTGCTGCCTATTAGATTCTCAATCAACTGCTTAGCTTGTGTAGGAGTCCGGGTGTTGAAGTTAGCATTACTGGAATTGTCCAGTGCAGTCTGATATGGAAGATCTATGCCTCTGAAAAATATGCCAATCAACTGAACCTCAGTGAATCCATGGTATGGGCAGTCACGCTGATACTGCTTAAATCTCATCCAGGCAGTCTTTAAAGGCTCCACAGCTCCTTGTGAAAAGCTGAATATGTCATGTCTGGACTGGTCTGAGCGCGCATCATCGTAGAAGTGACGCAGGAACTCACTCTTTAAATCTGCCCAAGTAGTATACTGAGCAGGCGCTAACTGCTTCAGCCATGCACTAGCGTCTCCAGCAAGACTGTGCGGAAAGAGCTTAAGGAACAGATAGTCCGGGCACACTCCATCATACTTCATGCCAGTGACTACGTCCTCAAACGAATCAATGTGGTCTATAGGCTGCTCCGTTGGGTAACCATGAAACGCATTCTGTCTCATCAGCGAGTAGTAGATGGTTTTGATCTCAAAATCATTCCTCTCAAAAGCAGGAAGCACTAAAGCTGACCGGTTTCTATGAAACTCATCCGGTCTGTTGTAGTCAGCTAAAGTCCTCTCATGGACAACCATCTGTCTACCTTGGGCCTGTCCTTGACCCTGGTTCTGCTCCTGTTGCTGTTGCTCAGGAGGATCAGGGATGACATTCCCTTCAGCATCAACCCGATGCCCAGCAGCATTGTACGGGTTGTTATCTCGGTCCCTCAGGGTACCTTCAGCATCTGGTATCAAGATCAGACGTTCTAGCACCATCCTTTCTCTTCACTCTCTTCTGTTGGTTCTCTCTAAACGTCCAAGTTCTTCAAGATCGAGATTAACTAAGTCCAAGTTCGGATTACTTCTAGTTTTCTGCGTCTGCATAAACTGTCTGTAATCGTCCGGCAACGATCGATGCTATCAGTGCAACGATCGTTTCAATCTCTGAATCGCCTAGAGACGATCGATGCTAGAGTGCAACGATCGACGCAGTGCGATATTAGTACCTGCGACAGAGAGAAAAAACAGAGAAAATCAGCAACTAAAAAAAACAAAAATAAAAACGAAAAGAAAACGAAAAATCCTAGTAAAACCCTAAGTTCTAAGCTATCGAAGACTCAAAGAGTCCCCGGCAACGGCGCCAAAAACTTGATAGGTGTCAGGTTTTATCCTATATCTAACTGCAAGTGCACAGTTCAGTAGTCGTAGTATATAGGTATCGAATCCACAGGGACTCCGTATTCAATAGCTCAAGAACAGGAAATTAAACTAGGAAGAAAGCAATGTGATTGAATTAAAAGCAATGCAAGAAAGTAAACAGAAAGCAGAGATTGTTGGTTGTGAAAGCAAGTTATTAAAAGCGCTAAGTCTAGGGCGTTCTCAGGAAATCAGACAAGCAGACAGTTCATTCAGTAAGGATCTAATTAAGCACAGTTCTAGAACTCAAAACACAGATATAGAATTAACTAAATTCCTTTGCGATAATTCTCTAAGTCTAAGTGCATCAAACCAAACTTTCGTTTGCGAGAACTAACAGATTAAACTAGCATTAATCCCAAGTTTGATATGTTCACAATTATCCTAAACCAAACTTGCGAGAAGTTTAATTGCTCAACCTAATCAGTTCAGATTCCTAAACCCCACTTCCGTGACGTATTTAGCAACCTAAGATCTAGATTCTAATTGATCAGATTAGAACTAGCTTTAAGCACAATTAGATTGAAGAACATATATAGTTATGAATCCTTAACTGAATTTAACAAGTCTAGCAAGTCATGAAATCCTATGTGAGAAACCCTAAACCTAACAAGGAATCTACTCAGACATAGACAATGAAAACATAATCATATGATGAATAAATTGCATAGAAGATAAAGAATAATAGGGGTTCGAAATCTTCTCCAAATACAGATGAGGTAAAGGTTCAGATCAGCCCCAAAAGCTCTAAAAATCCTCTGCTCTTAATTATGAAAGCGTAAGTAAATAAAACACCAAAAACTTAATTATATAGGTCTAATCTCGGCCAGGGGCTTCTTTGTAAATATCAGGAACTTCTAGATCAGAGTGCAATATCTTGACTCTTCATAAACCGCCGAGTTTTGGCCCATCTCGCTGGTGCAACGATCGATGCTAGAGTGCAACGATCGACGCATTCCTTCTGTTTCGGACAGTGAACTCTATCTCTCGGCCAAACACTCCAAAAATCTCCAAAAAGTGCCATAATCACCAAGTATGCTCCAAACCTGATTATACCTGTAAAAGACTCTAAAAGAAAACAAAAAGACACTAAAACACACTTATATCATGGTCTAAAACTAGTAAAAACCATGATATATCAAACAGCCGCTCATTATGATTATGAGATCTGGCAGATGGACATGAAAACAGCTTTCCTTAATGGAATTCTGGAAGAGGATGTGTACATGACACAGCCCGATGGTTTCATCGATCCTAATGCTGCTAGGAAGGTATGTAAGCTTCATCGATCCATTTATGGATTGAAGCAAGCATCTCGGAGTTGGAATCTTCGTTTTGATGAAGCAGTCAAAAAGTTTGACTTCATCAGGAACGAAGAGGAACCGTGTGTTTATAAGTAGACTAGTGGGAGCGCAGTTGCATTTCTCGTATTGTATGTAGATGACATACTTCTTCTCGGAAATGACGTTCCGTTGTTACAGTCTGTTAAGACTTGGCTCGGAAGTTGTTTTTCAATGAAAGACATGGGAGAAGCCGCGTACATTCTTGGAATAAGAATCTATAGAGATAGATTAAACAAGTTAATTGGACTGTGTCAAGATACTTATATCGATAAAGCCTTACATAGATTCAGAATGCATGATTCCAAGAAGGGCTTCATACCAATGTCTTATGGCATTAGTCTCAGCAAGAAGCAGTGTCCTGCGACACCTGCTGAGCGAGAACGCATGAGTCGGATTCCTTATGCTTCGGCATTAGGATCCATCATGTATGCCATGCTCTGTACTCGTCCAGATGTTGCTTGTGCCTTAAGCATGACGAGTAGATACCAATCTGATCCAGGTGAAAGTCACTGGACAGCTGTCAAGAATATTCTGAAGTATTTGAGAAATACTAAGGATAAATTCTTGGTGTACGGAGGAAGTGATGAGCTGGTAGTAAGTGGTTACACAGACGCAGACTCAAGTTTTCAGACGGACAAAGACTATTTCCGATCGCAATCTGGTTACGTTTTTTGTCTGAATGGCGGTGCAGTCAACTAGAAGAGTTCCAAGCAGGACACTGTAGCAGATTCCACGACTGAAGCTGAGTACCTCACTGCTTCTGAAGCGGCAAAGGAGGTTGTTTGGATCAAGAAGTTCATCACTGAACTTGGTGTGGTTCCTAGTATTTCTGAGCCAGTGGCTTTGTATTGTGACAACAATGGAGCCATTGCGCAAGCAAAGGAACCTAGATCACACCAGAAGTCCAAACACATAGAAAGGAGATATCACCTTATCCGTGATATTATTAATAGAGGAGATGTGAAGATCAGCAGAGTCCCGACGGATGAGAATGTTGTTGATCCACTGACCAAGCCTCTCCTAAGGCCTAAGCATGAGATTCATACTGCTGCTGTAGGCATTAGATTTCTTAAGATATGATCTTGATTTCAGTGGGAGTTATATTTGTTTTTTAGTTATGTCATGATGTTCATAAAACATAATGGTTATGTTATTTTAATGAAAGTTGTTTCATCGTTATTTAATTGTGTTATTATATAATAGTCCCAAAGTAATTCATGACAATATCATAGGTCATCAAGTACGTGACTTGATCATGAAACCTTATAAGCAATAAATGTCATAAATTATGTTGGTCCCTGGTCGAGGTTGTTAAATTGGGACATCAACAACCGCGTGAGACTAGTATGTGAGGTGACTGATGACTAAGTTTCATGAAGTCATTAATAAGAGTATTAAAGTCAATCACATAGATATGTGTTGGAGAACACATGATCGGAATTGAACCATTAATGAGAACTCTACAAGATGTTATATGAGTGTCATAAGAGTTTCTCATTGCGACTATAAAGTATAGTCCTTAGACCTGAGTTCATCATGATTTCTTGCATGTGGATTGGTCCGTTTTGACTTTGTCAAACATCAGCCGTAACTGGTGATTATAAAGACACTGATTAGGCGTATCATGAGATATGAAAGGGACATGGATGGAACAATATGGGATTTGTACCTCCTATATAACAGGAGTTAAATATCTCTGGGCCTATCGAAGATTTCATACTGGAAATGCGTGGCCGCGCTCAAACGAGGTGATTGTCAGTCGTTTGTTTCATCAGTATAAATCAGAGTTCGATAAACATGATCTAGCTTAATAAGGATGACACAGTTCTTGCCTTATGCCATATCGAGATATAACTACAAAGGGATTAAAGGAATAGATGATTCCAGTACAAGTGGGAGATTGTTGGGAATGTCCTGAAATCTATTGTACTTACTCTAAGTGAAAGTCGTATTGTCGAGATGAGACAATCATATGACACTGGGCAGTCATAATGCTTTGCTAGAAGCCACTTATGATCAATGAGTTTAGAACTCATTGCTAGTGTTATATGATTCTACAGGGTCACACACCTAAGAAAACTGGACGTAGTATAAGAGGTTGATCATTAATGTAATGATCTGGTGAATGCATATTTGATATGCATTCAATATCGATTTTCTGAGGCAGTGTCGATCGACACAGTAAGTGTGTCGGTCGACACAGATCACGAATGGCCAGATTAACTTCGGTTTAATCGTTGGTTAATTCGGTCGTGGTATAAGTCGACATATATAAGATATATGGTCGACTTTTACACACTTCTAACCTAATTTACAGCCACCAGAAAGGTAAGAGAAACCTCTCGAGAGATCTGATCTCTAAAGGCACTAGCATCCCTTCTGTTCAGTTTGTGTGTGTGTGGATACCAGTAGAGGCGCAGCAATTGAGGCGCTCTAGATCTCGATTACTTGCAAACATTCCGCTGCAAATCACCAGGTAATCTCGAGATCCCATTGATTCAATTATATAAACCCTAGATCCTAGGCTTGGAATTCAGACTAGGGCTGCCTAATTGGATTAGGAACTGCTAGAAATTCCCTTCAGATAAAACTCGACCTATCAAGTTTTTGGCGCCGTTGCCGGGGACTCTTTTGAGTCTTCGATAGATTTGAACTTAGAGTTTAGACTAGGATTTTTATTTTTGTTTTGGTTACTAATTTTTCTCTGTTTCTTCTCTGTCGTAGGTTTGACAATCGTCTAGCATCGATCGTTGCATCCTTTGTGTCGATCGTTACTAAGCGACTGGATTTGAGTCGATCGTTGCACTGCGATTACAGACGGTTTATGCAGACGCGTGATACCAGAAGTAATCCGAATACTAATCTCGTTAATCTCCAACTTGAAGAGCTTGCTAAACTAGAGAGGACTAACAGGAAAGTTCAAAGAGCAAGGATGGTTCAAGAACGTCTGATTATAATGCCCGATGCTCAAGGTACCCTGAGGGACCGACAAAACAATCCGTACAATGCTGCTGGGCAACGGATTGATGCTGAAGGGAATGTGATCCCTGAGCCTGAACAAGAGCAAGGCCAAGGACAGGGCCAAGGACAAGAGGAGAGGCGGATGGTTAATCCTCTTGGTACTAATGAGAGGACCTTAGCTGACTATAACCGTCCGGATGAGTTTTATGCTAACTGGTCAGCTCTTGTGCCTCCTGGTTTTGAGAGGAATGACTTCGAGATCAAGACCATCTACTGCTCTATTCTGAGGCAGAATGCCTTCCATGGTTTCCCCAATGAGCAACCAATGGATCATATCGATGAGTTTGAGGACATAGTCACTGGGATGAAGTATGATGGAGTGAACTATGACTATCTGTTTCTCAAACTCTTCCCCTACTCTCTCGCTGGAGATGCTGCTA
The DNA here is from genome assembly GCA_030180135.1 of Orychophragmus violaceus. NCBI lineage: Eukaryota > Viridiplantae > Streptophyta > Magnoliopsida > Brassicales > Brassicaceae > Orychophragmus > Orychophragmus violaceus. The sequence goes on from CM058229.1 coordinate 38,712,078, forward strand.
CCTGGCTGAAACAACTTCCACATGGGAATTTTACTACATGGGACACTGTTAAGAGTGAGTTTCTGAGACACTTCTATGATGATGCTCGCTCTGATCAGTCGAGACGGGACATTCTCACTTTCTCCCAAGGTCCTATAGAGCCTCTTAAGACTGCCTGGATGAGGTTTAAGAAGTACCAACGTGATTGCCCGCATCATAGATTCACTGAGGTAACATTGTTGGGCATTTTCTTTAGAGGTATAAATCTCCCATACCAGACTGCGTTGGATAATTCCAGCAATGGAAATTTCAACACTAGGACTCCTGAGCAAGCTAAGGAACTAATAGATAACTTATTATGCAGTAATAGCTGCAAGACTGCTGATAGGAGAAGAAAGGAATCTGGTGGGAAGATAGATAATCTGGAGATTGCTGATATTAGGACTAAGTTGGACACTGTCTGTTATTTGCTGGCTGGGAAGAAAGTTGTCCATTTTGCTCAAGAAGTAGAAGTTATCAATGCTGAAGAAGATGGTCAGGAAGAGGAAGTAAACTACATTGGGGGATCTGGTTTCCAAGGAAACAGGTTTGGAGGACAGCAAGGTAATAGGTTCTTCAATGGTGGACAGAAGAGTGCTTTCACAAGCAATCAAAACTCTTCTGGCTTTGGACAGAATGCTGGTTTCCAGAAGCCTTTTCAACAAGGTAATCAGACGACTTATGGATCTTCCTCTTACCAAACACCTCCTGCTGCTAATGCTCATGAGAGCAAGATGGAGAGTATGATGGAGCAGCTGCTGGAAGGACAAACTAAGATTGCTGTGGACTGCAATAGGAAGCTAGATACTGTGTATGAGGACCTTAACGGGAAGTTTGAGTCCTTAAGTACTCATGTGAAGCAATTGGACACTCAGGTGAGCCAAATTTCAAGCTCCATTAAGGGAAAGAGTGTCGCGGACACCCACATCAAGGCTTGGTCAGTCTATATCAATGATGGATCATACCAAGGTGAAAATTTCGAGTTAAAAACAGCTGAACTGGTGGAAGAGGCTGAAAATTCTGAAATTGAGGAAAATCTCTCGGGTGGAATCTGTGAAACTTTTGATGCATCGATCGATGCACCTATAGTGTCGATCGTTGCATGCCGTGGACAGACAGATTCACTTAAGTCTCATGGCATTGATGCAGAGACGGATCTGGAGCTTATTAGATTATTCCATGGAGTATCTGAGATAACTCACCAGGAGATTGATGAGGTCCGACAGATAGGAGAGATTGGTGAAGAGTTGGAAGAAGTTCCACCATCTGATCATCCACCTTATTACCCTTGTGCGCAGAGATACTTGAAGAAGATGCTGCCAATGGACGAGATGCTGAAAGATTGGGTGATAGTAGTCCCTCAACAGATAAGTAATGTGCTGTTAACTAAGATCCCGAAGAAGCTACCTGATCCTGGGATATTTGTGCTGAGTTGTTCTGTTTTTTAGGATGGTTTCAAGCGCTCTCTGTGTGACTTAGGAGCTGCTGGAAGTCTCATGCCATACTCTGTGGCAGAGAAGCTGGGGATGATGGATTTTTCACCCACTAGGACCTCTCTTGTCCTAGCTGATCAGTCAATAAGGATTCCAGAAGGATTTCTTAAGGACGTCCCAGTAAGATTTGGGAACTACTTGGTTCCGACAGACTTCTTAGTGCTTAAGTACGACAGTGAGCAGGATGATGCTTTAATACTGGGAAGACCATTCTTAGCCACAGCTGGAGCAGTGATTGATATGAGGCATAGTTTGATTGATCTCTATCTGGGAGATGAGCCTCTGCACTTTGAGATGGATATGCTGCGCAAACCGCAGATTGATGGGCAAATGGAGAGCAGATGAGTGAGACTTTGGTTTCAGATCCTGGAGATCAGTTTACTCCCTCTTTTCTTGGACTAGCTCATAGTGAGACAGCTTATTCTCCGCCTTGGATGAGGAGACTTTCGCAGAGGCAATCACAGTCTCTGTTGAAACCTCCAGGAGCTTGATCTTATTCGTTCGGTCAAGCTAATGACCTTAAACAAGCGCTGAGTGGGAGGCAACTCACTGTTAGGTTTTAGTGTTTTTCTTATTTATTTTTGGTGTTTTCTTAGGATTTAACGTTTTGATTTTATTTTTGCTAAGTTTTTCGTTACAGAACACTGTCTGGAGATGTGTGACGATCGTTGCTACATGTGCAACGGTCGTTGCAGGGAGAAATTACGAAGAGATGAAATCGCCTTGTGACGATCGTTGCGGTCTTGTGCAACGGTCGTTGCAAGTGGTTCAATTGCAAAAATTAAGGTACGCGAGCTAAACCGGAATCAATTTGGTTCAGCTGCGACGATCATTTCTCATCTGCAACAGTCGTTGCACATGCGATGCAGGTAAGTGCCTTAACCCTTTTCTCTCTTCTCTTCTTCCCCATTCCGCCGTCCGTACAACCGCGACTCCCCTACCCTAAATCACTCATTTCCTCATCATTTTCATTGATTCAAAGCTTCATTCTTCTTGTTTTTACTCGCTTTATCTATGTCTCTAACCCATTTGAAGTGATTCCAAGGTAAAAACTCTCATTTTCATCATTTTCGGATTCGGTTCTAGGGTTTTGGAATTAGAAGATTTTGGCTTGACAATGATGATTACGTACTGTTATAGACTTGATTAGGGTTGATTGGTAATGGAATAATGCTGTGTGTGAGATTATGGAACAAATTTAGAAACGTTTTTGAGGATTGTTTGGCGACTGTGAAATCGCCTTGCAACGATCGATGCACTTGTGCAACGGTCTTTGCATTGCGACTTCACAGGGAGTTTCTGCCGAGACTTGCATTCTTTATTTTCTTGCAGATGCCTCCTCGACAACCTCGCAAACGCAGAGCTACCACAGCAGCTGCAGCTACAACTCATCATCCTCCACCAGTTGAGTGGTTTCCTCGAGGCTCGCCATATCCTGAGCCTTATCAGAGAGATCAGGAAGCGATACAGTTGCCGTGGCCTCAGGCTTATAAGGAGCTGATTCCGATAAACAAGGTCTGGGGTATGGAAATTGATCAGCTGCTTAAGACCGACACCTTCACAGAGAGGCCACTACTTGACCATTGGGACGAGTTTGATACATTTCTCTACAATGGTTGGTGTGGCATGACGATTAAGCCGACCAAGTTTGCTGACTACTGGACTTGTAGAGGGCTAGGAATCGATGAGCAGGTGCTGACATTGGTTAAAGGCACTGGTCTGGGGACAATGCCTATGCAGCATTATGAGTTGTATCTTGATCTGGTGAGACAGCTGCTGGCCACTTGCAAAGTGATTTACCCTGACCCAGAGAGCAGGAGAGCTTCGGGAGGTTTCTTTACCTTCATGTGCTTAGGAGCCAGGTATCGGATTCCCCTTCTTGATATCTGTCATATTTATGGATTTAGTGTTGAGCCTGCACATATTGGTATGTCTCTTGAGTGGGATGTGCCGGAAGCTCAGTATTTCTGGGACTGTGTTGGCAACAGTCGGTATTGCTCGAGGACGACGAAGCTGATACAGGTTAGGCATCCTGTTCTCAGATATCTTGGGATGTACTCTGTTGTGCAAAGTTGAAGCCAACAAGATGCGTAAGAACGAGCTGGAGATGCTTTTCATTGGGTTAAGGGAGCAGTTTGCTGAGACTGATTTGAGAGATCCCACCAGAGGACTCAACTTAGGAGCTGTCTTTGCTCATCACTTGTGCTCACTGCAGAAGAAGTCATTCGATGGGAAGGGCACTGAGACAGTAGGGAGTCTGCTTACTCCCATTTTCAGGCATTGCAGGATTCCCATAGAGGGTACAGAGTGTGATGACAGCAAGGAATTCCTTGATTTTACCCACCTGCAGAGTGCTACATGGCTGAAGGAGGGACGTATATGGGTCTATTATGACACTACCACTACGAGGCGTGGTATAGACCTTCCTGCTGCTGATCTGACCAAGATTGATACGCTGGCTGCCTTGAGTTTCCAGCCTCCTACACGAGATCAGTGCACTGTGCCTACGATGGCTCATCCGTTGGGAGAGCCTTCTACACGCCCTTCTTCCTCATCTACGCCTGCACCTGCTTCTCCTGCTGATGATATTGGTCCTTATCCTGAGCCTTCGGTACCTTTTGGTGAGATGTCTGAGGGAGAGTGGAGAGAGCGTGAGGATGGTATTCTACGGAGCATCTGGAACTTCATGCGTACCTGCACTTGCAGGAGACAGCCGCAGATTCACCATCCCGGACCTTCCCGTCGACGCAGACAGCGATCTCCGACTCCCGAGGTTTCGAGCGATACTGATCGCTATGATGACATAGATGACGAGTGAGAGTATTGGCATTCTTTAGACATTGGTTATGTATTTCTTTTTCACTTTCTTTTGCATTTTTTCTTTTGATTTTCTTAGGATTCTTATGTTTTGGATGATGTTTTTACATTGAGACTATCAGTTGCTTTGATTTTATCTGTTTGCATTGGTTTTCAGCTTGCAGGTTTGAAATTTGACAATTTGTCACGGACTAACTGCTAACTTGCTGATTGTTCTCGGATATCGCAATGCAACGATCGGCACGGTCCTGTGTGTCGATCATCACAACACGAAAATCGCATTGCAGCGATCGTTGCGGTCCTGAGCAACGATCGACACATGATGCAATCGCCTTGCAACGGTCGTCGCACTTATGTGTAACGATCGATGCATGAGCGACAGAGGTAAAATCAGTCAGAATTTAACTCATCCATTAACATTTATTTTCTTTCTTTTACCGAACCTTAGCTTGACACTACTGGGGACAGTGTGTTTCAAGTGTGGGGGAGGTGGTACTGACTATTATCTTTCTGTTTTCTTAGAGTCAGTCCTGTTTTTCAAAAAAATTGTTTTATTGAGCCAAAACAAGTTTAAGTAAGAAACAGTGAATTTTTGAGAAGTTAACAACAACTTGCAGGAACTTAAGTAACCATTGGGATGAAGTTGCAGGAACTATCTATGACTATTAGAAAACCCAACACGGATCAACCTATTGAGGACACCCATATCAATTCAGGTATTCAGAGGATCCTTTACTGACTTCACCCTTGTAAATTTGACTTAATTTTCTCACCTAAGGGCTTGGTATACCTTGAGTCGGATTTCTTTGTTAGTTCTGACACAGCTTGTAAACCTGTCCGAGTATGGTTCCCTTCTCCCCTTCCATAAAGTAAAAAAAAAAAAAGTAATAAACTGAGGATGAGCTAGTAGCTCCGAAGTGGTCACGGGAGTAGTAGCAAACACTATTACCTCAAGTGCATTCATGGAATGTGTCCAAAGTACACCCCTTAACGGGAAGAGCACTGATAAAAAAATAAAATGATACCAAATGGGAAAAAATCAGAATGCTAAGGAAGGGAAAAGAGAGGAAAAGGAACCAGAAAAAGATAGTATGGTGGTCTAGAGCTGACAAAGTAAGAATCCATGTGCCCTTTGATCGATAATCCTTAGGTGAGACCGCACTTAATAGCTTATAGAAGTCAGTAGGGTGATATTGAATTGCTTGGATTGATTGTGGAGTTTACTTAGGACAGTTGCTAAGTGTGGGGGAAGTACATGTTGGTCTTGATGTCTTGCAGATGATTCTTTCAGTGGTTTACTAAGGGGAATCTGAGTGTTGTTGCTTCTATAATAAAAAGAGTTTCTGAAATTTTTCAAACCTCTTCACCATGTTTTAGTTCTCTGTTTTGCTTGAGGGAAAGCAAAGGCTAAGTGTGGGGGAGTTGATATATCATGGTTTTTACCGGTTTTAGACCATGTTATAAGTGTGTTTTAGAGTCTTTTAGTGTTTCTTTAGAGTCTTTTACAGGTGTTATTAGATATATGCACGTTTGGAGCAGAATTGGAGTTATTGGAGCTTTTTGGAGCATTTTGATGCTTTGACCCGAGAGATAGAGTTCACTGTCCAAAACAGAGTAATGCATCGATCGACACACATCGTGCATCGATCGACACACGAGCGAGATGGGCCTTTCCTCGGCGGTTAATGAAGAATGAAGTATTCACAGCTTTGCCCAGAAGTTCCTGATAATTACAAAGAAGCCCCAAGACGTGATTAGCTTATATAATTAGGTTTTTACATCAGTTTTTAGATACGCTATCATACTTAGAGCATAGAGTTTTTAGATCTTGGGGCTGATCTAATCATGTACTGCTTTCTGCTTTTTGGAGAAGATTTCGAACCCCTTTACTTCTTTATTCTCTTTTATGCAATCTATTATTTCATTAATTATGTTTTCATATTCTATGTCTGAGTAGATTCATAGTTAGGTTTAGGGATTCTCATTAAGGATTTTATGACTTGCTAGATTTAATTAATTTAGTTAAGGATTCATATCATAATTGTTCTTCGATCTAAATTGTGCTTAACACTAGTTTCTAACATGATCACTTAGAATCTAGATCTTAGGTTGTTAAATTGACACGAAAGTGTGGTTTAGAATCTGAACTATTTAGGTTGAGCAATTGAATTACTCGCAAAGAAATTTGGTTTAATTGAATTGTGAACATATTGAACTTAATCTTAAAGTTGGTTTAATCTGTTAGGAATTACAAAGAAATTTGGATTTCTGCAATTAGGCTTAGAGAATTCTAACAACGAAAGTTGGTTAATTCTATATCTGTGTTTGAGTTCTAAAACTGTGCCTAAATTGATCCTGACTGAATAATTTATATGCTTGTCTGATTTCCTAAGAACCCCCTAGACTTAGCGCTTTTAGTTAATTGCTTACAAACCGATCTTGCTACTGATTTACTTTCCTGCTTTGTTTTTAGTTTCTCACTACATTTGCTTTCTCCTAGTTTAATCTTGACTGTTCTTAATCTATCGTTGCCCAGAGTCCTTGTGGATTCGAATAAGGATAAAACTCGATCTATCAATGAACTTTGTTAATTAGTGATAAAATCTATTTTTACAACTCTTTTGTTCTCTTTTGTTTTTCATGAACTCCATTGTCGGAAAAGCCCAAGGTTTAACAACAATTTTCCCAAAAGAAACAAAAGATGACAAAAAAACGAAAACATTATCCATGATTTTACTATATACACACAGCTCAACTTTTTTTTTTGTATCCCCCCCCCCCTCCCCCCCCCCCCCCCCCCCCCCCCCCCGCACGCACGGAGGTGGTGGTATTAGTGTTTCTTGCGTATATTATTTTGTTTTTTGATTTGTGTATGAGCTTAAAAATCTTCCTTGTTTTAAATATAGTACAACTAATTTAATGCCTATTATTTTGTGACTCCCACTTTAAGATCGGTTAATTATATGCTATGATTATATTTTATTTCGTGCATTCCCTTTTCGTAAATGGCTCTGTTTTTTTGTTCCTTTCGTTTTTCAGTGTGTGTTTCCACAGATAACATTTCTTCTTCTTTTTTATGTAGAGCTGCATTAACTGTTTGCTGTCTCAAAACTGTTCACCGAGTCCTGAAATGAAGCCTCGCTCGGGGATGAGCTCAAATGGGAATGACGATAGCTCTAGGTAGTTGAAGTCGTCGGTGTTTCCCATCTGAAAAAGTACCCATCCTTCTCTGATTTAGCATTGTCTTTGATGTAAGAACAAAACCTCTATAGCCTTCTGGCGTAGCCAACTCTTGTTCGTTGATTCTATGAATTCCCGAACAACTAGTTCTTCTTAAACTCGAGAACTCAAGCGAGAGATCACGGTTAAAGGAAACAAATGCTTTAAAGCTCTGAAGTTTATTAATAAATCGAATGAATGAATACAAGCTAGAAGGCTCTCTTATATAGAGAGTATAAAACCGACTTATTCTAAGTGATAAACACCAAATAAAACTAAAAGATAAACACCAAATAAAACTAAAAGATAAAACCAAATCTTATGCATATCAAGGAAAATACGAACGACTAGATACGAGAGTATCTTGATAGAAGATGCGCTGCATCAGGTCCCCCCAGGTTGGAAAGATTCGCCTCTGAATCTGGAAGGGAATTGTCACCTTTGTACGGAGTGAGATATTTGACATTAAAAACATCAGCAGTCTTAATATGTGGTGGCAGCTCTAGGCGATAGGCATTAGCATTGATACGTTCCAGCACCTTTACCGGACCAATCTTACGAGAACGAAGCTTGCTATATTCATGAGGAGGGAGACGATCACGCGTCAAGTAAACCCAGACGAGCTCGTCAGGCTCAAAAAGGACCTCCCGGCGATGCTTGTCAGCTGCGTCCTTATAAGCTTGAGATGAACTCTGAAGATTAGCAATGGCGGACGAATGCACTTCCTGTAAAGCTGTGACAAAATCTCTGGCTGACCCATGCATCCGAGAGACCTCAGGGACAGCCGAAAGATCTAACGGACCGCGTGGTAAAACCCCATAGATCACCTGAAATGGAGCAAACCCGAGACTCCGGTTGCGAGCGTGATTGTGCGCGAACTCCACTTGAGGGAGTTTTGAGTCCCATGCCTTTATGTGATCTCCAACTACACTACGAAGCATGTTACCCAAGGCACGGTTAGTCACTTCCGTCTGACCATCCGTCTGGGGATGATAAGCGGTGCTCATGTCCAAACTTGTGTTAAGCAACTTCCAAACGGAACGCCAAAAGTGACTAAGGAAGCGTGTATCCCGATCAGAGACTATCGAAGTAGGTAGACCATGGAGACGGTAAACTTCCCGAAAGAACAATTGTGCGACCATAACAGCATCCGTAGTTCGCTTACAAGGGACAAAATGAGCCATCTTAGAAAAACGATCGACGATAACGAAGATCGAGTCGTGACCACGCTGTGTTCTAGGCAATCCCAGAATGAAGTCCATACTTATATCCGTCCACGGCTGTGTGGGAACAGGGAGAGGAAGATATAAGCCGGCGTTCGACGCATGTCCCTTGGCTAACTGACAAGAGCGACAGCGTTCGACAAAGCGTTCAACGTCTCTCCGCAATGTCGGCCAGAAATAGGATTGGCTAACAAGATGTAACGTACGGTCTCGTCCCACATGACCCTCTGAGTGAAGATCCATGATTATCTTCAACCGCAAGCTGCAAGCAGGCACACATAAACGCAAGCCCTTAAAAATGAAGCCGTCCTGGAGTGTGAATTCGGTTGGGTGACCGTCTTCAATGTCCCGAACGACTGTCGCAAAGAAAGGGTCCGTCGAATATAGCTCAGCAAAAGTAGCAAAACCCGTAACAGAAGCATGCATTGTTGTGACCAAGCAATGACGACGACTAAGGGCATCAGCCACCTTGTTTAACTTCCCGGACTTGTGTTTGATAGCAAAAGTAAACTGCTGGAGAAAGGCGATCCAAGAAGCATGTCGAGCTGATACTTTCGCCTGACTATCGAGATGCTTAAGAGCATCATGATCCGTGTACAGCACAAATTCTTTATGAAACAAATAGTGTTTCCAATGTTTTATGGCCTGCACAATAGCAAAGAACTCAACATCATATGTGTTGTACCTTCCTTTAGCGCCGGTCAACTTCTCACTGTAATAGGCCACGGGTTTCGACTGTTGGCTGAGGACTGCTCCGATTCCGAGCTTAGAGGCATCACAGTGTAGCTCAAAAGGAACCGCGAAGTCCGGGAGAACAAGAATTGGTGCCGAGGTCAGTTTCAACTTAATGGTTTCAAAAGCTTCAGCCGCCTCACTAGTCCATTGCAGTCTGCCCTCCTTCATGCAATCGGTTAAAGGGGACATAATGCTGCTAAAGTGTGGGACAAACCGTCTGTAAAAAGAAGCGAGGCCATGGAAGCTTCGCACCTCCGACACCGTCCGCGGCTGTGGCCAAGATCGCACCGCTTCGACCTTAGTTGCATCCATGGAGAGGCCTTCGCTGGACACCACATACCCCAGAAACAACACATGATCAGTAGCAAAAGCACACTTATGGCGTGCGGCGAAGAGTGTTTCTTTTCGCAACACGAGCAAGATCAAACGAAGGTGCTCAACGTGCTCCTGTGGGCAGGAACTGAAGACTAATATATCATCGAAATAGACCACCAAGAATTTACCAATGTACGGGCGCAAGGCCTGATTCATGACACGCATGAACGTACTCGGAGCATTGGACAAACCGAACGGCATCACTAACCACTCAAAAAGACCCTCGCGAGTTTTAAATGCGGTCTTCCATTCGTCTCCTGGACGGATTCTGATTTGATGGTACCCCGCTTTTCAAGTCAAGTTTAGAGAAAATGGATGACTTACCGATCTGATCCAAGAGATCGTCTAGGCGTGGGATTGGAAATCTATAGCGCACAGTGATCTTATTGATGGCCCTACTATCCACGCACATGCGCCATGATCCGTCTTTCTTCGGAATGAGTAAAGCCGGTACCGCACAGGGACTTAAACTCTCGCGGACATATCCCTTGGCAATCAACTCCTCGACTTGCCGCCTCAATTCTTCATGTTCCTGCGGGCTCATTCTGTAATGAGGTCGATTAGGGAGAGTCGAAGCTGGAACCAAGTCTATCTGGTGTTGTATATCCCGTAAAGGAGGGAGGCCATTTGGTAGGTCCAGCGGAAAGACATCGCTGAACTCCTCTAAAAGTTGTGCAATGGCCGGTGGTAGCTCGTTATTTGTGTCGGACGGCACGACAGAGGCGATTAAAGCCCATGCAAAACCAGAGCTCCTCAGTTCTTTCTCAAAGACTGCATGAGAGCACAACACCACGGACGATTGTGGACATGAAGTATCCGTGAGCTCCTTGCCGGTGCTCAACGTTGGACTGGGTATCGTAGATGAGTCTGGTGGAGTAGGCAAAAGCACAATCTTACGGTTCTCGAACACAAAACTATAAGTGTTGCGTCTACCGTCGTGTATCGTACTGCGATCGTACTGCCATGGACGCCCCAAAAGCAAGTGACTGACATCCATATGCGCAATATCGCAATATAGTTTGTCTTTGTAAGAGCCCCCAATCGAAAAAGAAACCATGGTCCTATGAGATATACGCACCTCAATACCTTCTTTCAACCAAGTCAGCTTGTATGGAGTCGGATGATCCTCTTTCTTAAGCCCCAATTTTCGTACAGCTTCTTCTGAAATAACGTTCCTGCAGCTGCCAGAATCAATCACAAACCTACAAATTTTGCCCTTGATTGTGCAAGTGGACTGAAACAGGTTAGAACGCAGCCACGGTTCATCAATGGTAATAGGTGCCAAACAAATACGTCGCAGCATAAGAGCTGTGCCATGGTCACCACTAACATGGTCGACCGGAATATCTTCAACATCATCCTCGATCTCCTCGTCAAACAAGGCATTTGACTCCCAGTGAACCTGTTCTGCTAATAACCCACGCTTTGTTCTCGTCGGACATGCGGTTTGGATATGCCCAGCTTCACCGCAAGTAAAGCAACGGAGGGCGTTGGGTCTTGAAGAACGACGCACACCATTGTCCTCTGACGAAGTACCTGGTCGCAGATCGCGCATACTACTCGCAGGTTCCACAAGACTCTTCCCACTGCCATTAGGAGAAGGCTCTGTTGGAGTTTGGTTTAACAGTTTGGTGCGAGAAACAGAGGTGCCCCAACTTGTAGAAGATGATTTGAACTGCGACTCAAAAGCTAAGGCTCGCCGATGAGCTTCTGCTACTGACATTGGCTCAAACTGAGCTAAAGCTGCTTGTAGTTGAGGTCGCAACCCGCCAATAAAACGAGAAACAAGCTGTAACTCACTGTCGTTGATTTCGTTTCGCATCAGAAGCATAGAGAATTCTTCCGCATAGTCTTCAACAGATCGAGAGCCTTGTCGTAAGTTCTGCAACTTTGTGTAAGTCGTACGATCATAATTAAAGGGAAGGAACGTTTGTTTCAGATGTTTTTGCAGTTTCTCCCATGAGAGAATCTTACTCTTCCCGGTTCGGGCTCGTGTAGCCTTCAGTTGGAACCACCACGCAGCGGCCTTACCGCGGAATCTAGTCGCCACCAGAGCCACCTTGCGGTCGTCCGGTACTCCTTTAAATTCCAACAACTCCTCTACAGTAGCGATCCAGTCCATGAGCTCATCACCTCGTAAACTTCCATGATACTCGGGAAGTTCCAGCTTGAAACCGGATTCCCAGCGTCGATCTGGAGGTTCCCTAAGCAACACCCCTCTGTCTCCCCGAACATTCCTGTGATCGCGGGGTTCCTGAGCAAAGGGATTGTCAAACGGTTCATCATCGGCCCGAAGGAAATCACGACGTTGGTCGCGGGTCTGAAGAACCGCAGCCGTCAAGTCCTGAATTGCGCCGGTAATGGAGGCTTGAAAATTTTCCTGCATCTCAAGCATTGAGGCACGAAAATCAGCCCATTCATTCAGCGTATCCATGTTAGGGTTAATAGGATTGTTGTTGTTGCGACGCGGAGGCATGTTTGAGGTAAAAAAAAATTTTCGCCCAAAATTTCTCGGAACGTCACACGCTCTGATACCAAAACTGGCGTAGCCAACTCTTGTTCGTTGATTCTATGAATTCCCGAACAACTAGTTCTTCTTAAACTCGAGAACTCAAGCGAGAGATCACGGTTAAAGGAAACAAATGCTTTAAAGCTCTGAAGTTTATTAATAAATCGAATGAATGAATACAAGCTAGAAGGCTCTCTTATATAGAGAGTATAAAACCGACTTATTCTAAGTGATAAACACCAAATAAAACTAAAAGATAAACACCAAATAAAACTAAAAGATAAAACCAAATCTTATGCATATCAAGGAAAATACGAACGACTAGATACGAGAGTATCTTGATAGAAGATGCGCTGCATCACCTTCTCCTTTCAAGCGGCTTACTTTCAAGATGGCATCCTCAATATTTTTGTCCCATTTTTAGAGGGACTGTTGATGTATATGAATCTTTGTACATAAGTGTCTTGCATTGTATAGTTGTATTGCTCTGCATTTGTACATATGAGTCTGTACATAGGCATAGTATACTATAAACCGATTACCATTTAGTTTTGGTTTAGATAAAAGGTTTGGTTTATGCCCAAGTCAGTTTGTATATAAACCCTCCATTGTAAATCTTTTCTTAATTAATGTGAATGAGTTTATTTACTCATAGTGTAATTCATGTTGACGCAGTTATAAAGCTATCAATTATTCTTTGAATCTTTATTCGTATTGTAAGCTCTGGTTACAGTAAATTTTCATTTGCGATGCAATTTTATTCATCTGTTTGGAGTTTGGAAGTGAGGTGATATTCACACAGTTAAGCATTGTGGTTTCATCTAAAACAGTAAAGAGAGTATATCAAATGCAACTCTGAGCGTATGCTGGACCATTCGCCAACACTTCACCTGCGATTCGAAAGACAGACAATGGGGAAACCGTAGCTTCCAGTGGCCCCTCTATAACTTAAGCTTCCGCAATATACTTATCCTTTTACAGTTGCACCCTTTATTGCTCAGCAGCGGCTACAATCACATTAACACACTACACCATCACTTAATCAAAGATCTTGATAGAAAGATAAGAAATTTGCAGCTCATGATGACACTCTTGTTATTCTGCTTCTTATTTTCCTTTTTGTGTTTCTGAATCATCTAGTAAAAACTTATATATATTAACACTTTCGATCTATAAAGTACTTATTTTAAAGATATGTTAATGTTTGAATTCCGAGGGAACACATCAAACAAATCGGAAAACTAAACGTAACATTAATTGTATAAGAAAATCAGAAAAAGTAAAATACAATATGAGACATTATAGGCACCTTTGACTTCCACATGCATCAAGTTTCAGGTGTGTCATAGGCTGCTCTGATCTTTGTCATAGACTGCTCTTATCTCTGGCCTTACCTTATTATATTAATATCTCTCTCTAGAGGTTTAACAACAACAACAACAATATATGAAATCCATCAATAGTCCAATCGAAGTGATCAATGATTCTACTTGGCTAAGTTTAATGAAACCAGACCTGCACAGCAACACGGTAAAAAAGCTCTTCTCTTATCGAACTGGCCCCAACAATGAGTATAAACTGGAAGACATAAACTATAAATTTGAAAATTCAAAAACCAAGACTCCAAAAGATTAATAAACCAAGAGAAGCACAAACTTTCACCTGCCAAAGCCACATTCCAAAGAGAACGCATCTTACTTCCTCATCTTCCACATCTCTGATGCCCAGTGCGTGTAGAGATAGTTTCACAACTTCATCCTGTAGTCAGATGGATAATTCTTTGAAAGCAATTCTTAACAACATTAGAGGAATAAAAAGACGATAAGAGGTTAACTAATGCTCACATCGAGTATGAAGAGAAGAGCCATGATTGGTGGTGTTGCATAGCCAAGTCCGGTGAGAAGTGCACCAAGAGAAGGATCAAATCCACCAAGATGAGTCTGTTCCAGTAACTGAATCTTCTTGCTACAGCCACTGCTCCATATATTTGTAATGGTTAAATACATATGCTTACAAACTCAAGTTACAAATTTACAAGAGAAGAAATTTTGTAAACAACTTTGAAATTCAGAAGAAAATATTTTTATTACAAATTTACCAGAGGAGAAATTTTGTAAACAACTTTGAAATTCAGAAGAAAAGATTTTTATTTGTAAATCTACACACATATTTCGTAAGTAAGTCGAACGAAGGCGCCGATTGTGTCCCAAATTTAGAAATCAACGGTGGTGGAGTTATCAAAGCCACGGTAAATTGTAGTGACCTCCATGGCCGGAGCGGCGAATTGCCTTGTTCCACCGCCGTCTGTCTTTTCGATCCCTTCACTGCTTCGTCCAGCGGAGGTTTTAACGCTTCCAAAATTTTCTCCACCATACGTTTTTTAAGTAGAATTTAAGATTGAGTAAAAATTCACTGAAAACATTGACAATCGATGGGAGTGAACAGTTTCATCTGAAACAAATGGAGAATAGGGGAGAGGAGAAGATGAATTGATGGTTTTTGGTGAGAAAGAAGAGATTAGGGTGGAGCTTCCCGGAAAATAATGGGCCCATAATTAACCAATTTCACCTCATAATATATCAAACAAATTAGTTGAGTGTCAAAACATTTATAAATAAAAAGAAGATGCCACGTCATCAAAATGAAGCTGCTGATGTGGATAGGCTGAGAAGAGAGTAAAAAATGTCTCATTATATATATGATTGAGGGTGCCTTCTCTCCTTTAAAAAATAGTTTGCATGCATACAAGATAAAGTTCTAGAATCATCTGACCTATCAACTTGATCACCAAGCTGATTGTGGACTCTTCATGTCTGTGTCGGTAAAAAACTTGGTCTGAATTTTGATTCTACTTATATTTGCACATTAACTGAAACCTTCTTTTATGTAAATTAAGAATTTACTCTTTGTTCTATTTGACATAAATACTTTCAACTAATAGGGTATAAATTATTATTATTATAATTAATAATATATTATATAAAATCTATAACAAACCAAAAAAAAGATTTTACGATGGAGATCATGACTCGAAACTAACATGTGAAGTGTAATTGACATAACACAATATAAAAACGAAAAAGGAAACGAAATATATATATGTGATCAGAATTTTTTTGTTCAAACTCGAGGCACATCCACCCAATGCTCGTCTCTCTTTTTCCCAGAAGCTCTTTGCCGAACTTCACACACTCTGTGTGCGCGTCCGTCCTCTTCGACGTTCGGCTGCCCCCAGCGTCGTGAGAGGGCAAGTGATTATACACAATGCTCCTAATAATCAGCTCGTGAGAAGAATTTCTGCAGATTTTGGCTATTCCTACTTCTCTCGGCGGTTTTTCGGTGGTCCTCCATGCTCCGGTATGCAGCGGCGGTTCATGGAGATTTTGAGTTACGGCGGTGGATCTCCTTCCGTGTTGGTTTTTTCTCGAGGATGGTGGGTAGAGCGTCGGAAGGGGGATGGCATCGTCTTTTTCGCGGAGGCTCTCAAATCTTCTATTCTTGTCGTCTGTGGTGGCTGCGGCGTTGGCTGCAGGATGTCGGCGGTTCTTGAGGTGGGAGTGGTAACGGCTACAATGGATCCGCTTTTGGTTTATGCCGGTGATTCGGGTTTATGTTGGCAAGGTGGTTTCTTCTCTTGGTTTCGTATTCTGGTGGCTCCGCTCTCGAGCGAAGTATCTTGTTTTCTGGAGATGATGTTCCGTTGCACTTGTGCAGCGAGTCCAATCTTCTCTGATTATGTCAAACTTTTTCTCGATGAGGCTTTCGGGGGAAATTTTGTTTTGGATATGTTAAGTTTCCAATCATAGGTGAAGTTTGTCTTCCTCGGTTTAGCTAGCTGGTTTAGATTATGCCAAACCATTGTACAATTGAGCCGGTGATTCATGTTTTAGGTTTGGCTTTCTTACCTTGATAACTTTTTATCTTGTGGCTGGATTATTGTTTGGTTTAGGCTTCTCGTTCTAGTACGGTCTGGTTTTTTAGGTTTTGAAGGAGGTAGTAAGGCTTCTGAGTGATGATGCGTGGTCTCTTTTCTAGCCGACAATGGGGAAAGTTTTTGGTAGATCGAACAACCGCTCTTAAGCCTCGTGAGTTAGTGTAACCTCAGGTTGGAATCGGATCTAGGTTTGTTAGTAAGCATCGATCCAATGATGTGGAAGACAGTCGATGGGCCTCTCTGCCATCGTTGACGAATTTTTCTTTCTATGAGTTGCCGGATGAAACAACTTCCTAAACCATTATTGTGTGTTTTGTCTTCTCGATGTCATTCTCTTTCGGTTGAGATCTTGGCTGTGTGGGATTCAGGTTGTAAATCGGTTTATTACTATTTTTACTTTTACGCTACCAAGCAAAAGTATCAAAATACTGTTTTCATTTTTTAAAACTTTTTTGCTCTCGAGCGAAGTATCTTGTTTTCTGGAGATGATGTTCCGTTGCACTTGTGCAGCGAGTCCAATCTTCTCTGATTATGTCAAACTTTTTCTCGATGAGGCTTTCGGGGGAAATTTTGTTTTGGATATGTTAAGTTTCCAATCATAGGTGAAGTTTGTCTTCCTCGGTTTAGCTAGCTGGTTTAGATTATGCCAAACCATTGTACAATTGAGCCGGTGATTCATGTTTTAGGTTTGGCTTTCTTACCTTGATAACTTTTTATCTTGTGGCTGGATTATTGTTTGGTTTAGGCTTCTCGTTCTAGTACGGTCTGGTTTTTTAGGTTTTGAAGGAGGTAGTAAGGCTTCTGAGTGATGATGCGTGGTCTCTTTTCTAGCCGACAATGGGGAAAGTTTTTGGTAGATCGAACAACCGCTCTTAAGCCTCGTGAGTTAGTGTAACCTCAGGTTGGAATCGGATCTAGGTTTGTTAGTAAGCATCGATCCAATGATGTGGAAGACAGTCGATGGGCCTCTCTGCCATCGTTGACGAATTTTTCTTTCTATGAGTTGCCGGATGAAACAACTTCCTAAACCATTATTGTGTGTTTTGTCTTCTCGATGTCATTCTCTTTCGGTTGAGATCTTGGCTGTGTGGGATTCAGGTTGTAAATCGGTTTATTACTATTTTTACTTTTACGCTACCAAGCAAAAGTATCAAAATACTGTTTTCATTTTTTAAAACTTTTTTGCCATTAGACCAAACTTTTAAGTGTTGCAACTTGTTTTAAATTGTGATGCTGGAACTTTCATTATCTTTTTAATGATACTAGGGGTTATTCCACGCTACGCGCGGATTGTATATTCAAATCTATATATAAATAAATGTTTTTGTATTTTTTGTACTTCTATTATTTTATATTTTTCCAAGATTGAATTATATCAATGCATATAATCAGTGGCGGATCTAGGTAGGGCAAAGGGGGGGCAGGTGCCCCCGGTTAAATGATAAATCCATTATTATCTTCATTAGTTACATGAAAGTTTCTGTATCACAATTGGCTAATCCCGTACATTGCCCCCGGTAAACCTAGGTTCCAATCGCTATTGCCCCCTTCGTAGTTTCATTATCCCCTGATTTTTTTCCTGAAGTTATGGTTTTGTCTTCTACTGCCTTCTATTTTCTTTCTTTTGGTTAAGACTCCCTTTAGTTTCTATATGGATATTATCCTAATCATTGTTTGTTTAATTATTTTCTATATATACACGCTGTTTTCCCAAATTGGACTTTAATTCCATTGTCTTTTTTCATGAATGCTTCTTAAATTATAATATTCAACAAACTTTTTTTTCTCTAAAAGGATCCATGCATTATTAATAAATTTGGAGTCCAGCCAAAAGTGGAATGTATGCAAGAGGCAAACAGAGCCACTAGTGTTCCAAAACACCAACAGAGAAAACAAAAACCAAATAACTCAATCTCCTGCAAGGGTTGAACTCAGGCATCATTTTACCCCATGGTAGACTGTTTCTCCCGGTTAAACAAAGCTCAAGCAACATACTTAAACTGATACATAATTATTAGATATAAAAATACTGTTCACACTATTTTAAAGATATATTTTCTAAATAAGTGTAATAAACTAGTATGTTTTGTTAATAATATTACTATCTTTTGATATTCAAGAATAAAATAAAAAATAAAATAAAGATTTTTTTTGTTACTATAATTCGATCGAATTGTGCCCCCGGTAAAAAAAGTTTCTGGATCCGCCACTGCATATAATGTTTCACATTTTATTGATTTTTAACAATATTTACTATATTTAATGTGAAGAGATAATGAAATACATTAAATTTTAGCATTTTAAAAAGTAGATAGTAGTAAGAAATGATAAATAATATTGTTTCAAACCAGGATGCATGAAGAAGCTATTATTTTATTTTTAACCTAAGAACTCATTTACAAATTATTAGAATAGTATAATATATGCAAAGTTGTATTATTCTCGTATTTGTGATTTTATGAATCTAAAAACAATTATAATTAGATTTAACTACAACTAATATTGTTGGTTATGTTTCGTCTTTCATTTTTGTTAGACTTCACTTTTATATAATGCAGTTTGCTTTGTTAAAAACAGCGATCTTAAAACTTGTGTGATGTTATATAGCGGCTTATGTTAATGGATACAAATTATAACTACTATTTTTGGTTAAAAATCTTTCTAGATGACCAAATTTAAAATATGTAAAATGAACTAACTAATAATGAAACTTAGAAGGTCAGAAATTTAAAGAGTTGTTTACAAATCTTACCATAAAATGTGTAGAATGTTATTGCTTTGTATCACTTTTTTCCCAAGTGTCTTAAAATTATGTTATTTGTTTAAAATGCTATGAGGCAGTCAAATGTTGAAAGTTAATAACTCTAGGACACGTGATTCCAGTAGGGTTTTTATTAACTGGTGATCAAGTTGATATGTCTTCTCACGCGTTACTTGCTTTCCTTTCAATATGAGTGTTGGATATGGAGAAATATTAATTCTAACGTATTTGATGTGTGTCCCTCTGTTTCTTGTTTCTCTCTTCGTAAATTTCTGTATGATTACCGTAGAGACTCGTTTGCGGGAGATGGTTTTCTAATATCATCACATTAGAAGGAAATCAAGTAAGTTTCCTTCTTATTTTGTTGCAACTCTGGAGTTTGTTTAAGCTATTTCTTAAGCCAAAAAGTAATTATATAGGAAACGATATATTGTGTAATGTTTATGGTTTTATGAATTCTAAATTAATTATCTATTTATTGAATTTCATTCGTTTAAAATTTAGAAGTTATCCATCAGGCAATTTAACCTTTGATGATATATATTTTTAATAATCCATTAGTTTATTTATTACCAGTTATTTTTAAGCAAATCCAGTGTAATTGTTTATATATGTTTAGATATTTTTCTCCTTCATCATATTTAGTTATATTATACTTTTTCCTTCTATCTTGATCATG
Organism: Orychophragmus violaceus; assembly: GCA_030180135.1. Taxonomy (NCBI): domain Eukaryota; kingdom Viridiplantae; phylum Streptophyta; class Magnoliopsida; order Brassicales; family Brassicaceae; genus Orychophragmus; species Orychophragmus violaceus. The sequence continues at coordinate 38,731,841 of CM058229.1, forward strand.
ATATATGCCCAAACTTGTTATTTAAAGATTTCTTTGTCTTTTGATATAAAAAAAAAAAAAAATCAATATTTCTTTGTCTTTGACTCGGCTACTTGTTATTTGGTTTGATAGCGATATGTTTTAAATAATTTCTTACCTCTTTTGATTCATTCTTCCCCCCCCCCCCCCCCCCCCCCCCCCTCATGATTCCATTCATAATCGCAATGAATTAAGTATCACCGTATAGAAGTTATGTACTTAACAAAAAATTTAAACTTGACACCTTTTTTTTTGAACAATTTAAAACTTGACACTTGAAATTATATATTCAATATTGTACAATGGTTTTTAGTTTTTAGGAACTTTGTATCTTCTTTAACACACCAATACTTTACAAAATATGAGTGATTATTTGTTGACCGAATAAATTAGAGAACGTGATGTCTCCTACTACCACTTTTACATAACTTAGTTTCTTCATTTCACTGCTGACAATAAGTTTGTTAGCTTTTTATGTTTTTATTTGTTCTTTTACTTTCTTTCTTGAAAACTTTCTTGTTGCACTATCCACTATCAAGTTGCTTTGTTTCTCTCCCATCTAGTAACGATCTTCATCGCTATCACTTGATCGGTCTATATATTCTTAATTTATTTTCAGTTATACTATGTTAAATTTCTAAAAATATTTTCTGTAATTATTTTAATATAGATTATATCTATAAATTTTCTGGAAACTACTTTGCGAAATGAAAGAAATAATTTTATGTTTTCTAAAAAGCAATGTATGATAGTAATTTGTTATATATGCATGTAACCTTAATTTTGCAGTATATTATTAATTATTTGTAAAAGCATAGAATCATACAACAACTTTTACTATCATGTTGCAAACATAAAGTTAATATCTTATATAATAATATAAAATTCTTTTAAACATAAGTCATAAGAGATTGTCATATGTCACTTAAAATAGATTGTCATATGTCACTTAAAATATTAGTGTTATTTTTATTTCAATCCATAATAATTAATGTACTAATTCATTTCTTATTTATGAACTAATTTCACATTCTTAAATATATTTTTTTAAATGGTATATTACATTTTAACTATAACTAAAATGAGATGTCAATTAAGATATATTTTAAACATATTTTCTAATATAATATGTTTAAGTTTTTTAGAACATATATTATGTTAATCTTATATAATAATGTCGTGTGTTTTCCTCCATATGTCCTATGTAATTTTTTTTTTTTTATATCTTAAATTTTTGTTGAGGATTTGTGTCTGGTAGATAAGAATTATAATAGATATTAAGAACCACGTTGTTAATGTAGTAAGATATCAAATTCAATCTTTTATAACCAGTTGCTTAATATATTGTTAAACATTTTTATGTTCCACTTTGAGAAAATTTAACATATTTACTTTTAAAGTTTAATATTCAAAATATACAAAAAATTGCTAATTTTTAAAAGATCGAGATAATTAAAGTCAAATTCGTTTAAAATTCTAAAAATATAAATAAATATATTAAAATACTAAAACAATTGCTATATATATATATATATATTTACTTGAAAACAGCTAAAAACTAATTAATTTAGTTTTAAATAAATTTATTGAAAAAATATTCACTATATATATTCTTATAATCTTTTTATCTATTTTCTTATAATCTTTTTATCTATATAAATCTATAATTCACTTAAAGTATGGAACTATCTTTAGTTGTCAATAAAGTAGAGAGCATATCCTCCAATCCTTATGAATGTATGTGCGTTTTGTTTCTAAAGTTTTCCCTTTATCAAGGAGTTAGCATTTGATAGTGTTTTATTTTGTCTTTATTAACCATAAAAGTTACACTGAAGACAACAATTGTAGGATGATTTAAGACTGGCTTTAGTTTAGCATAGAAATAGGAATGTAGAGGGTTTATCTTCAAGCTGTGTGCCAATTATTGGATTGAAGATGGACAATTAATAGTAGGTTTACATGCGTTGATATGAAGATGTAAACTCAATTATTTGTGTCTCTTACGCTTTCTTGACAGTTTCCAATTCAGTTGGATACAAGATGGGGACAAACGTAGTTACTGTAGGAGGTTGGTATTTTTATTCCTCGCCTGATAAATTAATTTATATATGGTTTAGGAAAATTTTGCAGGATTTGGTTTTTGTAATGGGTGCTCCCTTTTACGTTTCCAGTTGTGGTTTACTATATATTCGATGGTAATTTACTATTTCTAGCATAGAAATCATGTTTATAATAATTCAATTTGTTTGGAAAATATAATGCATTTCAACAATTTTGTAGACAATTTTAAAATCATATATATTAAAATCCTATAATAGACACATACAACTGCAGGGTTGGATTAAACCTCCGCCAGAGTACCTTAAATGTAATATCAGTTCCTCTTGGACTGGTTCATCTACAAACTCAGGAGCATCTTGGTTAGTACGTGATTATCGAGGGATCCCTATTCAGCATAGTCGTCGTTCCTTATCCAATATCCAATCGGCATGTGAGGCTGAGATAATGAGTATTGTTTGGGCTGTGGATTCACTTAGAAGTCTGCGTTACCGTAAAGTCATCTTCGAAACCTCATCCGAGGCAGCTAAAAATGTCCATCTACAACCTGATCTTTTGCCTCAGTTACGACCATTAGCTTACCAAATTCATCACCTTCTCCGGTGTTTCGAGGCCTGGAGCTTAAATCTGTCCTCAAGAAATCAGAATCGTGCAGCTTTCCGGATAGCTGAAAGTGTGACTAACGATAGAAGAAAATTCCAAATCAAAATGGGCCTCGATGGTTACACCAGACAATCGAGGAAGACCGTCTGAAACCGTAATGGTGAGTCTGAATCACAAACTTCAAGGGTTAACTTCGACTTGTTGGAGTCGTTGGTTTTCATGGCACACCTGCTGGTGCTCTGATTTTAATCTGTTTGGCTTGTTTTCTATAATTCATGTACTGCCTTGTTTCTTTTTGCGTGGAGGATGTTCTCCTCTAAATCTTGTACTCTGTTTTTCATATGAGAGTTCCAAAGCGTTAAAAAAAAGACACATACAATTAAGTTTTTAAAATACTGTATTAGTTTTCTTGAAGCATAACTTCCGTCTTTATAATCTGGAATCCATCAACGGTGTCTTCCAATTTTGTTTCTTCAGATGTGGATTTTAGTGTCAACACCCAAAGATAAGAACATATGAGCAAAGACACAGGTCTTGCAGCAGCCTGTAATATCTAAAATAATCACAGAACCTTCTTGTAAACATATGATTGTCTTCAACGTCTAGCTTATTCGCAGATTTCAAACCACAATTTTCAGGATCAAGTGAACATGCATAGAACTTCAGAAACTGCAGATGGAAGCAATAGTGAATCTAAAATGAGACATCTCATGTGGACCATGAACCAGAGTTGCTCAAGTCTAGAACGATGAATATGGTCAAAAAATATGTAAAAGTAGTATAGCTATGTGGCCTACCTGCTAAACTTTTTATTTGTATGTATTCAGAATGAAGTTCTCAAATGGCCCGAAGAGGTTTCAAACACCTTGTCAAACCATTTAAAACATATCAGAAAAAGATTCACGAGCACATGAAGCATAGATATGGGTCATGTTCGTTTAACGAACGCTGCGTTTTTGATTGCGTCACTTTCCGGAGACGTGAAACCAGACTTCGTCTTACTATTTTCTGCCGCTGCGTTTTAATTGTACACAGGTTTGTTCACGTTTTTTGTTTTTCCGGTGCCGCTGCTTTCTCTGACGGTTGATTGAACCAAACCTAGCATCAAATCCTTTCCTTTTTTACATGTAATTTTGCAGCTGCGTCTGAAACATATGTAAAAGTTAGTGTTAATATTTTGGCCGCATGCGGCTGTTAAAAGAACATGACCATGGCAATGAGTTATTATTTGATGTCATACCTGATCCATACGACTAGCAAGTTTGCAGGTTCAAGATAGCCGAAAGATAAGACCATCAATGCTCGAGGTACATCTCCTTGCACAATCCTTTGGGAAAGTCTGTTTCAGAAGTGGAAGGGTAATATCTTAGCATCACATAAACATATGGTGAAGTTTCTGAAGCTTTTTTGTTGTTGTAACAATTTACCTTTAGTTGTTTGTAACAATAAACATATGCGCAGGGGTTTAGTTGTTTGTAATGTCTATGTAGAGTCGTCTTCTACCTTTTTTGGTGGATATGATTGTTGATATTCTCATGTCACTTCGTATACCATTACATAATAATCTTAGGTGATGAAATATATTGTAATCACATGGATCACAACTCTCAATTTGTGTCCGGTTAGATTGTTTATGACACTTTTTTGGTCTTGCGATACATTTCGATATCCCGCATTTATAACTTAGTTTTTGGACTTCGTTCTATTGTTGTAATTGTTTATGATTTTTGCGGTTGGGTGTGGTTCTCTACTCACTTATAATTATTGTATCGAACTATATACACCATTGAGAGACTTCGATTGAATTTGAAAAAATGTAAGATATATTTGTAATGCAGATGATTTCGATCTTAAAAATATGTTATTATTTTATTTGGTTCTATATAATATTCTTGTAAAATTTAGAGATTTTCAGAATCTAATGAGTAACATTTTTACAAATTTATAAAGACATTATTGTTGTAGACCTGTTTATGATTTTTGCAGTTGGGTGTGGTTTTCTCTTTCCATCGGTGCCTTTAAATTCAAGTCCAGAAGCAGACACAGAGAAAAGCAGAAGGATTCAATTCTGATAGCATTAGCAAATGAAAGCTAAAAGAAACCCTACCAAGAAAAATGTAACTTCAGACTTCATTATTACTATTTGGAGTGTGGACGATAATCAATAAAAGAAATATAAACACAACCTAAGCTTTGTCCTTTCTTCTAAACCATTAAATTCTCTCTCTTTTAGGATCTTATTCCACCTCCATCTCTGCCATAAAGTCGGTCTTATTCGCCTCATGTTTCAAATAGAGCAAAACAAAATCTACCTCTTCTCTCGTCTATTGCTTCAAATGTAAGGCTTCTTCCTGAGATACAGCTTGACGTCCTTCTCAGATGGCCCAGTCCACCAAAGACTGGCCTCTCCGACAACCTGTTGCAAATATACATTCAATGGTTGTTGAAAACCCGCCATACTCAGCCTTAAAGTTTGAGATGTTGTCGCACCCGAATCCTAGCTTCTCGGCAAGTGTCTGTAGCAGAAAGAGCAAGCCAATGGTTTAAACTTTCAATCATTAGAGCCCACAATGTTGAAATAGAAGAGAGTCCACAACAGGAAACTTACGGGCTCAGGTCCAAGGAATCCCATGGCCAAGAAAACACGTTCTGATTCAATTATTTCCTCCGACCCTTCGCTCTCCTTGAAATGGAACCTTCCCGTTTCATCCATCTCCCAACTTATGCGCACAATTTCAATCCCTTTCACGTTTCCATTGTCATCGCTTATGAACCGCTTGGTCAAGACCTCATAGGTTCAAGGGTCTTTTCCGAATTTAGTAGCGTTTTTTTAATGTTTGTAGTCAACACGGAATGAACGTGGCCCTATGTATTCACAAAAATGCGCAGGAGAATCTCATGTGCGCCGATATCCAGAGCTTGTGGATCCCTGAAATTCAGATCTCAACCAGTTTATAACTTTATATATCCCCGAGTTAGATATAAAAGTCTCAACTTTATTATATATACAACCAAGAAAAATTACAAACAACATTTAGGATCATTCATAATGTTCATTGTAAGACCACGAAGAGGCGTAAGTGTGAGAGAAAGAACCACTGACCCGAACCATAAATTATTGTGGCCGAGGCTTGGATGAGTAAAGATGAGCTATCCGGTTTGATGAAACTCCTGAATCATGGCTGTCTTCCATAAAATCCTCCACTGAATCTGAAACCAAAAAAGTGAGAAGTTTCTTCTGGCTTCAAAATTTCAAAAACAGATTAAAGACGAACTAAAAGGGAGTCAGTATCTATAGCAGGAATACATTCGTAAGTTTCTTATGTTTCATTCTCATTCCTAGGACTTTTAATGCCAATCCTCAAAGTACCACAATGTGCTGATCTGCTTCCTCTGTAGTCACGTATTTAACACAGCATGCAGTATATGAACCTGCCACAAACTGAAATGACCACTGATATCTTAACTCTTCTTTTGATAATCTGATCAGCGAATGTGTAATCGAGTTTACCTTGGTCGGGCTCCGTCGCGTACCATTTCAGCTCGTTCTCGAACACCGTCGCGTCGAATCTCTTCACGAACCACTCCTACGGAGCAAACAAAATAATAATGAACGGCTTTAGGAATCAAAGAGAGAATTGATCATACGCCGCAAGTCCACAAGGGCAGTGGCTTACTTGGTAAGTAATGTTTCCAAGAATCGTTTGGGAGATAGCTGATCCAATGGGGAAGTATTTAGAGATCTGCTCTACTCTCACCACTGCTCCTCCGATGCTCTCTCCGATTTATCCGGCCACGTGAATTGTCACTGCTCGTTCTATCGCCTGGGAAAAGTTTTCACGTTACTCAACAAACCCACATAAAGAATGCACATAGTTTTCGTTATTTTTTTATGTATTGAATTTTTTTTTGTAATTTACGGTATGAGTGAAGTAATCTTGGTTGTTCTTTCATTGCTCCTGCGTGAAGGGCTGAAGAGAGGCACTCGCCACTTGTAATTGGATTTGACCATTGTCGTTTCACGTTTGATGTCTGCAAATATTAGGGGAAATATCTACAATTTGTTGAACTTCATAACTCTTGCAGAGTGGCTCGATCTAACACCAATCTTCAAATTTCGGACTTCTTTCGCAATAGCTTACCAACATACATATTATTATGTTTCTTGCTTGAGTTGTGATCTTCCACCTGCATAATCTATTACTTCCCTTCGTAAAGGAAGAAGAAGAAGAAGAGAAAAGGCTCATTTGAAAATACTTATACCTCGACGGGATTCTCCAAACGCTGATTTCTTCTGGCGTCACTCTTCGAGAAGCTCCGATGATATGTTGGAGAGGTTGGGTCTTGCGGTGGATCCGGTCTCCTAGTCAGAAATACCTTACCAGGAATACTCCTCCCTTTAAGAAACCTAAAACGAAACCAAACACAAAATCGGGACAATCAAACTCTTGGCGATTTGAAATGATTTTTCTTAAATTTCGTGATCCACAAAAGCAAAACAGATCTAAAGAACAGGATTGGAATCAAGAGATGGGCAAAAAGAAATGTAAGATCCGGGAGGAGAAGAATCAAAGTCGTGTGATTGCAGAGGAGGTATATGTCGATTGAGAGATTAGGAAGGAGGAAGTAGAAGGGTCTCAGAGTGTCTGTTTATTGGGCTTCCGTGGGCTATATCTTTTAATATAATTGTTGAAGATAACAAAGTGATTAACGAAGGCCCATCTTTTTTAAAAAAAAATAGGACAGGTGGCACAATGATGGAGAGTTTGGTTTCTCATTATATATTAGATTTACCCTTCTGAAATGGCAGTTTTACCAACACATGGTTCATCGATCAACACAGGGTTATTCTTCGTCCTTGAGAGAATCTGAATGCATCTACGGATCTCGTCGTCTCGTTCAATCACAGAATCGAGTTTTCCTTCTCTCGCCATTGCTGTCAAATTTTCCATACTTCTCCAGTGCCTTGTACTTGCTTTCCGGATATGTCAAACATGATCATTAACTCTCTCATCCACTAAATATGCAATCAATTTTTTAAATACGAACCTCACAATGTGGTTACTGACCTTGGTCAATGATTGATTGTTTCCCTCTAATGGTTTCAATGCAGATTTCAAGCTCTTCTCAGATATCTAAAAATCCTTGAACAACTGTTTTCCAAACCGCATATCATCAGCAAAAAGACGAACCATATGCTCCATAGGCCTTTCTTATACTGTCTTGATCTCTGAAACAGACCTTCCAAATCATGCCCCAACATCGAACCAGCAGTTTCTCCATACACCTGAAGTCATAACTATATTCTCAGTAGCGTTAACCAAAAAAACATATTTCGAACCCTGATAATAGACATTCATTACCTTCCGTTGGCGTTGAATGATACCGTTTTCCAAACGATATCAAACCCAATTAGCAACATCGATTGTTAGCATTAGTTCCAGATTAGTGAAAGCCAACGAATACGTAAAACATAGTAGATACAAAACTTAAAGTTTCACACTTTTACCCATCCATTAGAAGAAGCTTCAAGTCGGATAAGGTCGACATTTAAGCCTCCACGTGAGCCTCGCGCTCTGATTTAATTTCAAAGCTTTGAAGGAATTGGGCTCCGCCGGAAAAGCCAGAAAGGGTTGAAGATGAGAAAATGAAGAAACTCTTCGGGTCTCTGATCTTACGCCGACCACAGCATTAAACGTCGCCTTTGAGCTTTTTAGAAAGAGAGAGTAAAGAACAGAGGATTATTCTTATTTCACAAAAACTTAATTACAAACTTATGATAACATTTACAATTTATAATCAGATAAGAAGGATCTAGATTCAGCTTTTCTTATCTTTAATCACCAAGGTAGGGACTGTAAAGCATTATCAACGTTGAAAGTTAACGTTGAATAATAATGGTGAGGCCCAAGTGTGTTTACACTATAATATCCACCCGCAAACTTGGAGTGGGAAGGGCACCAACACCAAGTTTGGTCCGCAAGGCTTCAAACGGTCTTCTTGGTAATGATTTTGTGAAGATATCAGCTAGTTGTTGACCGGCTGGAATGTGTTTGGTTTCTATAAGACCAAGAGCAACTTGTTCTCTGATATAGTGGAAGTCCGTATCAAAGTGTTTCGATCGCTTGTGTAGTGCGGGATTGGCACTTAGGTATACAGCAGACAGATTATCGCATTTCAGTGTAGTGGCATGAGCTTGAGGAATGCCTAGATCACGCAGAATGAAAGACAACCAAGTAATCTCCCTTGCTGTTGCAGCCAAAGCTCGATATTCAGCTTCGGTCGACGAGCTGGAAATTGTTTCTTGACGTTTTGCAGACCAAAATATCAAGTTTGAGCCAAGGAAGGTGCAGAAACCTGTTGTGGAGCGACGAGTTTCCTTGCATCCGGCCCAGTCACTGTCACAGAAGGCCAAGAGAGACAAGTTATCATTCCTCCTGATGGTCAAACCCATATGAGATGTTCCTTTGACATAACGAAGTATCCTCTTCAAGAGACCAAATTCAGCTACAGTCGGTGAGTGCATTCTCTGACATACAAAATTAACTGCAAATTGTAGGTCAGGGCGTGTGATCGTCAGATACTGAAGCTTTCCAGCAATGCTCCTGAAGTAGGTAGGTTCTTCAAACGGTTCTTCATTCAGGTCTGTTAAATCGAGTGGCAAAGGTGTAGGCATTGAGTTGCATTCAGCCATGGAGGCTTGATGCAGAATATCAGTAGCATAAGCCTTTTGGTGAAGAAACAAACCCTGTGAATGCACTTCAATCTCAACCCCAAGAAAGTACTTGGGCTGACCAAGGTCTTTCATGGAGAACTTGGTGTTTAATGACCGTAGAAGAGGTTCCAGAAGTTGTTGATCACTTGCAGCAAGTAGTATATCATCAACGTAAAGTAATAAGTAGATACTTTTACCTTGATGATGGTAAGTGAAGAGTGAAGGGTCTGACTTGCTGCATTGAAACCCATAGTCCAGCAGGAAATTGCTAAAGGTGTTAAACCAAGCTCTTGGAGCTTGTTTAAGACCATACAAAGCTTTAGTAAGACGACAGACATGAGAAGGTCTTGACTGATCTTCGAACCCTGGTGGTTGTATCATGAATACAGGTTCCTGCAGCTCACCATGTAAAAAGGCATTAGAGACATCAAGTTGTTTTATTAACCAGCCTTTAGAAATAGCTATAGTAAGCATGATCCGGATAGTTGCAGTTCGAACTACTGGACTGAAAGTCTCCAAGTAGTCTAGACCTTCTTCTTGTAGAAAACCCTTAGCAACAAGTCTGACTTTCAATCTATCAATCTCCCCAGAAGGTTTCAGCTTAGTCTTAAACACCCATTTGCACCCCAATATGTTCATCTCTTCTGTTGCTGGCACCAATGTCCAAGTATTCAGCATGTGAATGGTATTTAATTCTTCCATTACAGCGTTACACCAGCCTGGATGTTTCATAGCAGATACTATGGTCTTTGGCTCTTCAGTATGGAACTTAGAAGCAAGCAGAGCGTACCGTTTATTTGGTTTGAAGATCCCATCTTTAGCTCTTGTTCTCATAGAGTGATCATTGTCCACTACTGGTGCTTGAGGAAATGGACCTGAAGGTTGTATAATTACTTCGTCTAACTCTGCAACGGGAGAATCTGGTGGACTCTCCAAATGAGCTGGGGAGTTGGTAGGAGTTTCCACATGACTCTCATCTTCAGAAGGAGACGCTGGTGGAGCATCTGGATGTATTCCTCATTAAAGACAACATTCCGACTGATGTAAATTTTTCCAGATGGAGGATGTATGCACCTATAGCCCTTATACTGAGAGCTGTACCCAACAAAGACACACTGGACTGATCTTAGATCAAACTTGTTAGAAGTGAGTGGCCGTAAGCATGGGTAGCAAGCTGAACCGAATACACGCAGATCTGAATAAGCTGGCTTCCTCTGGTGTAAAGTTTCATAGGGACTCTTACCACTAAGAATACTAGAAGGAAGCATGTTAATGATGTAGTTTGCAGAGAAGAACGCTTCAACCCATAGCTTAAACGGAGTATGGCTATGAAAGAGCATTGACAGACCCAACTCCACAAGGTGTATGTGCTTTCTTTCAGCTATGCCGTTTTGCTGCGGTGTATAAGGACAAGAGACACGATGATTGATTCCACAGTTTGCAAAGTGTGTTTTCAACTGATTACTCATAAATTCCCCACCTCCATCACTCTGGAAGACTTTTATCTTGGAGGTGAACTGATTTTCTACCAGAGTTTGAAATCTTTTGAAGACTGGGAAGAAATCAGACTTTGTTTGCAGAGGATAAAACCAAGAAAACCTTGTGTGATCATCAACAAAAACCACATAATATTTAAATCCCTGGTTTGATACAACTGGAGCAGGCCCCCAAAGATCACAATGTATCCTATCTAGGGGCTGCAAAACACGAGATTCAGAAGAAAAAAACGGAAGTCTAGAAGCTTTTCCCATCTGGCAAGGCTCACAAATGGTACTGGTTTTGTTCTTATTGACGCTTATCTCCTTGTTGTTCTTCAGTTGCTGTATAATCTGGAAGTTTGAGTGTCCAAGTCGATGATGCCATACTTCTTCGCTTGCATGACATTGCCGGTTTGAGTATAGAGCTACAAACTTCTGATCATCCAACACATATAGGCCATTACGCCTTGGACCCCTTGACACTACTTTCTGAGTTTGCAGATCAATAACACACACTTTAGACTTGTCAAAATAAACACCACATGGATAGTCATCACATAATTTAGAGACTGATAGCAATGGCTTTTGAATACCAGGGCAGACCAACACTTCTTGTAGAGGAATGTTACCTGAGGTAGCGCCAAGAGTAGTGGAGCCAACATGAGTGATTGGTAGATAAGTACCATCTGCTACCATCACTGTGTCTTTTCCCTCAAACGGAGCAGATGTCTGAAGTGTTGCTGTGGACGGAGTTATGTGAGCAGAATCGCCGGAGTCAGGGTACCATTCTTTTCCACTCATGTCACTGATCTGCAGAGAAGAAAAAGCTTGAGCATTATCCGAGACTTGATAGTTATTATCGAATCTGTTGTAACACTTTAAGGCTGTGTGCCCAAGTCTTCCACATATCTGACATGTGGGTCGTTCACCAGAAGGATTGGAGTAGCTTTGATGCTGAGTAAAACCTCGTCCACGGGATGAGTATCCACCCCTGCCTCTGTGCTGACCATAACGACCTCGACCTCTTTGATTTGGTGCGGAGTATTGAGGCGGGTTTGGCTTAAACTCTTCTCTCTGAGTCTGAAAAGCCAAGTGAGGAGTAGCAGTAGCAGAGTCTTCATAGGATTGAAGCTTGTTGTCATATTCTTTGACCTCAGACACTACATCATTGAACGTTGGAGTAGGGAGCTTGGAAAGAGAACTCTGAATCACAGTGGTAATGGGATCGTACTCACGACTTAGACCATTCAAAAATCCGAAGATTTTCATAGATTCGTCTATGGGTTTCCCAATGGAGCTGAGAGCATCACATGTTGCTTTGAACTCACTACAATATTCTGCCATGGTTTTGCCCTTCTTGTTGATAAGTTGTAGACTGTGGCGAAGAGAAAACTCACGGACAAGAGAACTTTTGTTGAAGTTTTCCGCTAGAGACAACCAAATCTCTCTAGAAGTGGCGATGTTGTGGACTGAACCGAGAACTTCTTCAGAGAGGGTACCAAATAGCCAAGACCTAACAAGTTGGTCTGAGCAAAACCAAGCTTCATACGCCGGGTTTGGGATACTGACAGGGACACCGGCATTGACGTTGGTAGTAGTTGGCTCCGGCTGCGTTACACTGCCGTTGATGAAGCCGACAAGTTTCTGACTGGACAGCAACGATTCGAACTGGGTTTTCCATAGCAGGTAGTTGCTATCGTTGAGCTTCAGCGTGATAGAGCTGAGCACATGAACGTTGCTTGGGAAAGGATACAGAGGATCCGCCATTGAAAGCACCTGTTAAGGTTATGGAAGCTCTGATACCATGAGCTTTTTAGAAAGAGAGAGTAAAGAACAGAGGATTATTCTTATTTCACAAAAACTTAATTACAAACTTACGATAACATTTACAATTTATAATCAGATAAGAAGGATCTAGATTCAGCTTTTCTTATCTTTAATCACCAAGGTAGGGACTGTAAAGCATTATCAACGTTGAAAGTTAACGTTGAATAATAATGGCCTTCACTACATCCGGTAACCAAACCGGTTTTCCAGAGTCGAGCAACTTCTCTGGACCACCTTCACCTCGAGAGGCTGGAGTAATCGCTTGCCCAGTAACGAAGGAAAAAGCGCTTTATTATCCTCGTTCCAGCCAACTCCACCGATATTCATCTCTCTCTTTCGATTTTTCCAAATAAACGATTGAAGCTTTTATCCAATGTATCCAAATCTTCAGGAATCGACTCTTGGTGAAATGCTCAAGTTGCCCAGATGTAATTATAAGGCGGAGTGCAATCCAAGAGGCTTTGAATGGAACATCAGAGATCGGAGATCTTACCCTGTTTTAACATAACACAATCATACATTCAAAAAACCCATAACAATATTCACATAATCAACTAACAAATAGATATGTAAAATTAAGAAGATGATATATTTACCAGTAAATCTGATTCAAGAAAATCTCAGCAAATCGGAGCTTTCATCTGGAACAAAAGCTAGCAATGTGGATTTAGAATCCGAAGAGAGGGATAATAATATGTACGGTTTGTTATAATTGGTAGTTTAGAATATGAGGAGGCATCATTCAAATTTAATTGACTGTAGACATTGATTTTGGAAGATGAAACAAATTGTTCATTTGACGTTTCCGTTTAAAATCACAGGATATGAAGGTGTGGGTGGAGATAACAATCATAGGAAACTGAAGACTTGACACGTGGCTACTTTTTTGCCAAATAGAATTTTAATTTTACAACACTTCCATTATAGCTCAAAAAAACTTTACAACTGTTGAAATTTTTTTACAACACCCCCATTATAGATAGTCTAATATTAACCTTTTTATACATTTGTTGCAGTTAACGTGTTAAGTGTGTTGTGTGTTGCATAGTATACGGCTTGGACTTCTTTTTCCCCTTATCTTTTCATAAATTAAATAAATTTTATGGTTATTAATCTATGATTAATAAAAACAGTTTAATTTTAATTTTATACATGTCCTTTAGAATAAAATTTAACATAATTCCACAAGTTTTAAAATAATCAATTTAAATTAAAAGTAAATTATAGTTTTGGTTACTATAAAATTTAATTTCCACTATTTTAATGAAAACGTAATTTTACTATTTAGACCCTTAAGTTGATATTATTTAATTTTAAATATCCAAAGTGGTTCTGAATCAAACATAATATTTTTCAAATTCTTACATTGATTAAATTGATGGCGTGTGATTGTATTAAAATTGTAAGAGCATCTCCAATGGAGAGATCTTAGAGGGGTTCTTAACATTAAAATAAAGTAAATATTCAAAAAAATAAGAGAGAGAAATGAGAGAGGTTCTAGTTAAAAACTTGTGGTGTGTTATTTAAGAACATATAAGATCTTCATAAGAAACCCATTTCACATATGTTCTCATACTATTGGTTCAACTTTTTTAAAAACTAAAATTTAATTAAATCATTAATCTCATTATACATAACAATATTTTATTAGTTAAGATATTCTAAGGAGTATTTAACCATTGGAGATGCGCTAACAAGAGAAAAGTTGCACATAGTTCATAAAAGATTTATTATATATCTATAGATATTTATTTATAACATAGATCATTTAAAGCTTTAATGCAAAAATTATTTTTCTAAAACCGAACAGAACTTGTTGAACCAAACTAAATCAAATTAAAAAGTTGGTTTTCGGTTTAGGTTTGGTTATAAATTTAGTTTGATTTGATAAATTGGAAAAATCGGTTATCGATTTGATATTCAGTAGTCGGTTAGTTTTTTAAAAATAAAAATAAAATTAAACTAAATCATATCTATATGTACCAATTCAAACCGAATTTTTATCAATATTTTGAACCGAACTATTTGGAGTAATTGAATTTAACCAAAATTAGAAAATTATTGAACATAACTGTTCTGAAATAACTGAATGTATCCGAAATTAATCAAATTAACGAATTTACACAAAATAATCAAATGTTATTCAATTTTCTTTCTAAAAACCGCACTTGTCCCATAAATATTTTTTACCAATCATTATGTATTTCATACCGCTTATTATGTACAAACCGCAGTTGTCCCGCAATTCGCATGTACCGCTGTTGAACCGTACCTCACTTTAAAACCGCTTCTTCGGCAATCCGTATGTATCACAATTGAACCGTACCACATTTTAAAACCGCTTCTACCGCACCACTAACAACGCAGTCACCATTCAGAGCCTTAATAGGAAGATGTTTTCTCATCTTAGAGAACCACGTCATTCATTTCTCTTTACGCCTATTAATTTTTGTTTTCTTATCCTTTTATACTACCCTTTTCA
>CM058229.1:38747521-38765021 GCA_030180135.1 Orychophragmus violaceus
TTTATTCTTGACAAATCACCTACATCTAATAATTTTATTTATTATTTGTATATTCTATAAACGTTAGCGTCTGCAAATAAAAAATTAATTGCATGTTGAGTAATATGTTTTGGTATGACATTTCATGAATTAATAGAATCTTGAACTACTTGTTGCTCTAACATATTTTCGTATGTGACATCATGAAAATATATAAGGTTAATGATATTGTCACAAATTTGTAGTGATTAATTAGGGGATTGTTATTACGTACGATGAAATTAGATAATGATTCTATTATTCATAAAATTACATTTTAATTTATTTTTTCATGCTTGCCTTGGTAAAGATCGTCAACACCTAACTTTGACAAGTTTTTGTTTTGTTTTCTTATCACATCTTTATTAGATTTTGATTGACTATCCATAATTTGTTTTGACCGTATTTATATTCCCGCTCATCTCATCATTTTTTTAATATAGAAGAAAATGTGTTATAATGAATATATATGTATTTCAATTAACCAATTTTGTGACTATTGATTTCAATTATATGTATATTTTATTATCGATAAAGCTTTGATTAGAAAAGTAAACATATAATTAAAACACACAACTTTTGAAAAATTTAGAAACTATATACAAAAACATTTCAAAATGAAAATTCAAAAAACACGAATGTATATATTCATATTTTTATTATTAATAGAAATACATTCATTTTTTGTCTAAATGACCACAAGGTTAAGAGCCTTGCGCTCTACCAACTGAGCTAGACGGGTTTGGTAGAAATACATTCATCATTAAACAATAATAAAATCGTAGATCTTGCACAATTAGTAATAGGAAAATTGGTACATGAAGAAGACAGTTCCACTTTATGAGATTTTATCGGTTTATTTAAGCTTAATAAATAAAATGTTTAACTTTATATAAATCTACTTTAAAATTGTGTACTTTACTTAATGTTGTGGTTAAGTTCTTTGTGTTTTTGTGAGTGTGAGATCTGTAAGAATATGCTTGTTACAAAAGAACAAAATAATGAATGGGTAGAGGAAACAAAAACAAAACTGATGTGAAAATGTAAAATCCAAAGACCTGTGTCCAAAACATAAATAAATTACATTCTAAAATATATATATGATTTGAAAGGTTGTGAATAAAAGATAAGTAAAAGACATGACCATAAAATAAAAAACGCACCTTTGGAAAAAATTAGAAGTTATATGCGAAAGTTATCAAAAGATTAATCCGAAAAGACTTTGAAACTATGTACTTGGGATTAATATTGTGGTTAAGTTTTTTGTATTTTTGTAGGTGCTAAATCTGGTTTTAGTTTAAGATATGCTTTTTAGAGAGAACAAAAGAATAAGATGTGTGAAGAAAAAGAAGAAGAAAATTGATGTGGTTAGATGAATATAATAGAAAGCCTAAAGACTTGTGTCTCAAAAATAGAAGATTTATATCTTAAACAATAATTGAGATTTCAAAGAACCGAGAATTTGAAGGAGGAACAAATTGAAACCAAAACACTTGTGTTAAAAAATAGATGAAGGATGTCTACAACAATATATAGGATTTGAAAGGATGTGTATAAAAGACACAATAAAAAGAAGTGATCGTAGAATGAAAACGCACAATTTGCTGAAATAAAGTTATATACGAAAAGGTATGAAGAAATTAATCTGGAAAGACACGACCGTTCCTTGATATTTTTAGAATGTTATTTCTGATTAAGTTCTTTGTTTATGTGTGTGATATTTGATTTTAAGTTAAAATATGTTTTTTTTTTGGAAAAGAAGAAAAACATGTTATATGAATAAAATGAAAAACTCAAAGAATTGTGTTTAAAATTTAGAAAATGATGTTTTAAAAATAAATATTATTTCCAAAGTTTTGAATAAAGAACATAACTAAAAGACGTAATCATATAATAATAAAATGTACCTTTTTGACGAAAGTAGAAGTTATATGCGAAAAATATCAAGAGATTAATCTGTAAAAACTTGAAACTATGTACTTGGGATTAATGTTGTGGTTAAGTTCTTTGTGTTTTGCGGGTGTGAAATCTGATTTTAATTTAAGATAAGTTTGTTAGAAAGAACAAAATAGTAAGATGTGTAGATAAAAAGAAGAAGAAGAAAAATAATGTAGTTAGATGAATATAATAGAAAATTTGAAGACTTTTGTCAAAAAAAAAATAGATAATTGATACCTTAAACAATTACTGTGATTTCAAAGAAGGAACAAATGGAAGACCCAAAACTTGTGTTAAATAAAAATAGATAAAAGATGTTTGAAACTATATATAGGATTAGAAAAGTTATGATTAAAAGATGTGATCGTAGATTGAAAATACGCATCATTTGACGAAATAAAAGTTATATACGAAAAAGTACGAAGAAATAAATCTGAAAAGGCACGATCGTTCATTGATATTTTTTAGATTATTATTACACAATAAAAAATAACTGGAATTTCATAGGAAGAACAAATGGAAAACCAAAAGACTTGTGTTAAAAAAAAATAGATGAAAACTGTTTAAAACAATATACATGATTTGAAAGGTTATGAATAAAAGACACAATTAAAAAGTGATTGTAGAATGAAAAACACACCTTCTGATTAAATAAAAGTGATATACGAAAAGATATGAAGAAATTAATATGGAAAGACACAACCGTTTTTTGGTATTTTTAGGCTGTTATTTGTGATTAAGTTTTTTTGTCTATGTGAGTATGATATCTGATTTTAAATTAGGATATCATTGTCGAAAATAACAAAAAAAAATTGAACGAACAGAGGAAAATAAGAAAATAGGTTAGATGAAGGATGTCTGAAACTATATAGGATTTGAAAGATTATGATTAGAAGACACAATTAAAAAACATGACCAGATTGAAAAATGCATCTTTTGACAAAATAGAAGTTATGTACGAAAATGTACAAAGAAATAAACCTGAAAAGACAAGACCGTTCATTGGAAAACCAAAATATAGGTGTTAAAAAAAAATAGAAGAATGATGTTTAAAACAATATATATAGGATTTGAAAGGTTGTGAATAAAAGACACAATTAAAAAGTGTTTGTATAATGAAAAACGCCCACTCTGATGAAAATATAAGTTATATATGAAAAGGTACGAAGAAATTAATCCGGAAAAACACGACCGTTCTTTGGTATTTTTATACTGTTATTTGTGATTAATTTTTTTTGTATCTATGTGGGTGTGGTATCTGATTTTAAGTTAGGATATGATCGTAAAAAATAACAAAAGAAAGAACGAAAAGAGGAAAATAAAAAAATAGGTTAGATGAAGGATGTTGGAACTATATAGGATTTGAAAGGTTGTGATTAAAAGAAACAATTAAAAGTCATGAACGTATAATTAAAAGACGCATCTTTTGACGAAATAGAATTTATATACGAAAAGTCACAAAGAAATAAATCTGAAAAGACACGACCGTTCATTAGTATTTTTAGATTGATATTATTATCTTAAAAAATTATCTTAAACAATAGATGAGATTTCATAGGAGAAACAAATAGAAAACCAAAAGATTGTTAAAGAAATAAATGAAGGATATTTAAATATATATATATATATATATATATATATATATATATATATATATATATATATGATTTGAAAGGTTGTGAATTAAAGACAAAATTAATAGAAGTGTCCTTAGAATGAAAAAGACACACATGATGAAAATAAAAGTTATATACAAAAGGGTAAGAAGAAATTTGTCTCGAAAAACACGACTGTTCTTTGGTATTTTTTATATTGTTATTGTGATTAAGTTATTTGTGTCTATGTGGGTGCGATATCTGATTTTAAGTTAGGATACAGTTGTCACAAAAGAGCACAAGAGTGAAAGAACATACGAAATGAAGAAAAATAGTCTAGATGAATAAAATGAAAAGAAGAAAAAATAGGTTAGATGAAGGATGTTTTTTTTTTACGAAAATAAATTTCATTGATTTTAAAGAGTGATTACAAAGACATTATACATGATTACTGTAACACAAATTATTACATACAGAAGTGTATGCGCCATATATTGAGAAAAATACAGCAAAAAGGGAGATTGACGATGCTTTCCGAAGAGTAGTCTTACTCGCTAACCGATAAGATGATCCGTTATTGTCCAACTTTATATTTGATCTTTCTCTGATGTGTTTTGTAATCAGCATCTCTTGGCTGAATTTTCTTTTTCCAAAACTGCATCCTAAAACCTTGATGTGTCCAAAGCATAATCCTGAAAAGTGGAAACAATGATACCAACAATTCCGTATCAAAGTCCATAGCATTATACGAGAATTTGATGTCCTCTTCGTCAATGAAGTAGAAGTCTTTGTTATGAAAACATGTACTGCATCTATCGGTGAATGTTGATGTGCTATCATCGTATATTGTCGTCTAAGGCTTGATAAATTGTTTCGGCTTCGCCTATGAACACTGATCTCTGATCTGATTGTGTGAATAGATGGTCATCCAAGCTTTATTACTATAAACCGTAATTTCTCAAAACACGAACATGAACCAATTTGATGCCTCCATAATTCCATTATACAAACATAAAAATGACCATTGTTTATGCATGGATCCCATATCCATACATGGATTGCAATTATCCGAGAGTAATATACTCTATGATATTGAGATAAACGACAGATACTGTTTGCATACGGAAAGAAGCCGACACGGATATTCTTTGGTTGTGGCTCGAATACGGTCGGAAATACACTCTCGCACGAAGAGAGACGGAGTACGCGACATATACTAAACCGATGATGAGATTGGGCTGCACTCGAATCCAAACTTTCTTTGTTGGGCGATTGAAACTGGGTTTGTTGGACGATCTGAGACGTGAACAACGAATTCAAAATCCAGACATAAAGAAGTCTCAACCACCATCGTTCGGAGCAGACTTGGATTTGAACACGAACAGCCATTATTAATCCTAAACTTTGTACAGATTTGAGGAAGAAATGAAACAAACTTGAAGAAAATGGCTATGGCCGACGTCGGAGAGGCCAACGCCGGCCAGAAACATTGAAGAGAAGCGAGAAAAGTTTAGTCGTATTGGTTGAGAGAGAAACGGTTATAGATGTTTAAAACTATATATAGGATTTGAAAAATTGTGGAAAAATAAATGATCGTAAAATGAAAAGATGCATCTTTTGACAAAATAGAAGTTACATCTTAAGAGGTACGAAGAAATAAATCTGAAAAGACACAACTGTTCATTTGATATTTTTATATTATTATTATTATCTTAGCAATATCTGAGATTTTAAAGGAGGACTAAATGGAAAACCAAAAAACTTGTTTAAAAAAAGGTGAAAGATGTTTAGAATAATATATAGGATTTGAAAGGTTGTGAATAAAAAAACAAGTGACCGTAAAATGAAAAGACGCATCTTTTAATGAAAATAATAGTTATATACAAAATATCAAGAAATTAATCAGAAAAGACACGCTCGTTCTTTTGTATTTTTAGATTGTTATTTGTGATTAAGTTCTTTGTGTTTATATGAGTGTGATATATGATTTTAAATTATGATATGATTGTTAGAAAAGAACAAAAGAGTAGACGAAAAAGGAAAAAAAAAAGATAAATAAATTCAAATGAAAAGAAAAAATAGGTTAGATGAATGATCTTTGAAACTATATATATGATTTGAAAGGTTGTGATTAAAAGATATGACTGTAGAATGAAATTTTTTTTGACGAAATAGAAATTATATACAAAAAGTTACAAATAAATAAATTTGAAAAAACACGACCGTTCATTGATATTTTTATATTGTTATTAGTATCTTAAACAATAACTGAGATTTCAAAACAGAAACAAATTAAAACTAAAAGACTTGTGTGAAAAAAAAATAGATGAATGATGTTTAAAACAATATGTATACTTTGAAAAGTTGTGAATAAAACACACCATTAAAAGAGGTGACCGTATAATGAAAAAGCGCACATTCTGATGAAAATAGAAGTTAGAGAAAAAGAAAAAGAAAAAATATATGGTTAGGTGAATATAATAGAAAATTTAAAGTTTTTTGTCTAAGAAAGAGTTAATTGATATCATAAATATTAATTGTGATTTCAAAGGAGTAACAAATGGAAGATCCAAAAATTTATGTTAAAAATAGATAAAAGATGTTTGAAAATATATTTAGAGTTTGAAAGGTTGCGATTAATAGACACAATAAAAAGATGTGACTGTAGAATAAAAAGACGCATCTTTTGACGAAATAGAAGTTATATACGAAAATGTGCGAATGAATAAATTCGAAAAGGTTTTTAATTAAGTCATGATATGTTTGTTAGAAAGATTAAAAGAGTAGGGTGCGTACAGACAAAAGAATATAAAAAATGGGGTTAGATGAAGGATGTTTGAAAATATATATAGAATTTGAAAGGTTGCGATTAATAGACACAATAAATAGACGTGACCGTAGAATGAAAAGACACATTTTTGATGAAATAGAAGTTAAATACGAAAATATATGAATGAATAAATGCGAAAAGATACGACCGTTCATTGGTATTTGGATGAACAAATGGAAATGGAAGATCTAATTTTTTGTGTTAAAAATGAATGATATTTGAAACTACATATAAGATTTGAAAGGTGGCGATTAAAAGACACATTTAAAAGACGCGACCGTAGAATGAAAAAACTTTTGACTAAATGGAAGTTATATACGAAAGGATACGAATAAATAAATATGAAAAGATACGACCGTTCATTGATATTTGGAGGAACAAATGGAAATAAAAAGCATAAATTCTTGTGTTAAAAATGAATGATGTTTGCAACTACATATATAATTTGAAAGGTTGAGATTAAAAGACACATTTAAAAGACACAACCGTAGAATAAAAAAACGCATTTTTTATTAGATGAAAGTTATATTCGAAAGGGTGCAAAAAAATAAATACGAAAAGTTACAACCGTTCATTCGTATTTTTTAGATTGTTATTATTAATAGATATACATAACCTTGGATAAAAAAAGGTGGTAAATATGAAATATTTATGAAGATTTTTTAAATTTTATTTTTGAGAAAATAAAATATATAAAATTAAGATGAGATAATAAATATGAAAATATTTTAAAATATTTTTAATTTTATTTTAGAGATATAAATAACTTTCAATAAAATAAAAATAAAATATAAGCTGATAAATATGAAAATGTTTATTCAATAGTTTGAAATATTAATAAATATTTTTTTGAGATTATGTACTAAATTCGTATTATTTATAAAAATCTGAATTTATATATATATATAAATGATAAAATATTTTAAATAATATATTTGTGTATTAATTTTATAATAAAAATATAATTACAATTTATTTTATTACTATATATTTTATTTATAATAAATTATAAATATATTATTAAATATAATAATGTATGCATGTTTAATTATATATAGTCTCATATAGATTTTTATAATATTATTATAGTTTTAAATTAATTTAATAATTTAAAAAAAACTTATGTTTAATAATATTTGTGCTCGCACATTGTGTACGAGCGAATCATACAAGGAATGATTAAGTAAATTGATATTTAATATATAATGTTGTAAAATCTGTGTTTATGTGTGTTTTTTTATTATATATGTAATTTATATCATCTTTTATTCTGTAATATTGTAATATTGTGTGTATAAAATTTTAAATGTATGTTTTATGTTTTTGTGTGAAGATTTATAATTATTAATAGTTTTGTCAATATCAAGAACAATAATGCAAATGACCTTATACTCTAAAATATAAATACTAAACCAAACCCTAAAACCAAATATTAAACCCTAAATACTAAACCAGATACTCTAAACTTTAAACCCAAACATTATTAAATATTTATCACGACCGATATTGCACACAAATCACTTCATCTCGCTATATATGTTTGATTGTGGTAATTCGGAAATGTTGTTTAGAAAATAGATTATGTAGGATTATATATTCTCATGTTATGATAATTAGAGAATATCCTAGGATAATGGATATATCCTAAGGATCCTACTTGTTGTATATATATATCTCATTTAACGGTAAACATCAAAACAACACACACACATATATATTTCCCTTTCCTTAGCGTTATGCAATTGTATTTTGGTATGAAACATATATGGAGACATTACCATAATGTCATGTTTTCAGAATCTTCTCAAAACCAAACCAAGAAACCTTAAAACCTCAAAATATAAAATTTTATTTTGCTTTAACATTCAAGTCTCAAAACTATTTCCTAAATTTTTATGTGTACTATTTAAAATTTTAGAGTTTCAAAAATATTTTATAATAGATAAGTATACAATATCCGGCAAAAAAAGATAAGTTATAAATTGAGACAATAAAAATGAATATATGATGAGTAAGATACGCCTACATTTGGGTAAAAATTCAAAAACAAATTCCAAAAAAAAACTCCGAGAAACCAAAACCCAATTTGATAGCTCAAAATATTTCAATTACCCGCCTAAATCAAAAATATTTCGACAAAGTGTCGAGAATTCCTCAATTATGACAACCCTGATTTTATTATGTTCTTCCCTTTTTCGAACCTCCTTTGAATCATCTCGCTAATGTCGCTCCAAATCCTCTTCTATGCCCACCCATCTCAAACTGATATCTCTTCTTTCACTCTCTTATTTGAGGCTCTCAAACACATCGTTAACTTTGGGTCTGATTGTTGGTTTGCTTATGGTTCTACATGTTGTAAACGCCCACAATATTCTTCTTTCAGCTTAATTTGACTAAACACGAGGGAAACTTACCAGGTCCAGACATAGGGTTTGATTGGGAGAGCATTAGGAAAGGCATTATGTTTTTTATTAACCAATCATGTTTTATTTAAAAAGCATGTAGAAGAGCATTTAGAAGATGCAAATGCTTTCAAATGCTTATGCTCTCTATGCTCTCACATGGAGCATTTCCACAGCATTAACCTCTAAAATATTAATTTTTTTTAAATCATATAATTAATTAATATTGTTAACTAACATAAAATATATGCATAAACTTGAAATTATTATTACTAATATTTTATTTCATCTATTGTTTAAAAAAAATATATATATATGAAAATATAATATATACATATAATAATTTAATAAATATAATTTATATATCTGAAAAATAAAACACTTATTTTCTAAATATAATATATACATATAATAATTTAAAAAAATATAATTTAAATATATACAAAACAAAAAAACTAATGGTGTAAATATAATATAATATATAATTTGATAAATATAATTTAAATACAAGAAAAAATAAACTTATGTTCTATATATAATATATACATATATAACACTTTAGAATAATTATAGTTAAATATAATTAAATATTTTATAATTTTATATTTAACCACTAACAGTTTTACCAATCACTAAAAAAATGTATATTAATTAGAGCATACAGCTTCAGCAGCATACTGCTTCTGCTACTTACTGCTAATGCTCTGCTACGAGCCTTTCCAATCAGACCCATAGTAAGGATTGACAGACTGAGAGCTCTTTCTTGATTCTATGGGTGGTGGTGCATGGCCGTTCTTAGTTGGTGGAGCGATTTGTCTGGTTAATTCCGTTAACGAACGAGACCTCAGCCTGCTAACTAGCTACGTGGAGGAATCCCTTCACGGCCGGCTTCTTAGAGGGAATATGGCCGTTTAGGCCAAGGAAGTTTGAGGCAATAACAGGTCTGTGATGCCCTTAGATGTTCTGGGCCGCACGCGCGCTACACTGATGTATTCAACGAGTTCACACCTTGGCTGACAGGTGATAGGTGTAGTTTTTCCTATTCTACTGCAAGTGCACAGTTAATGCAATCGTAGTATATAAGGTATCGAATCCCACAAGGACTCTCAGTCACACAATAGATTATTAGTGGTTCAGATTAGATTAAGCGAAGCAGGTGTGAAAACAGTAAACGAAATAGCAAAGTAAATCAAGTGAGTTTGTAAGCAAGAAGGCGAAGCGTTAAGTTTCAGGAGTTCTCAGGAAATCAGGAACGCAAGCAATCAATCTATCTAGATCTAATCAATAACTGTTCTAGAACTCAAACACTGATATAGAATTAACCAAATTCCTTTGCGATAATTCTCTAAGTCTAAGTGCAGCAAACCAAACTTTCGTTTGCGAGAACTAACAGATTAAACTAGCATTAATTCCAAGTTTGATATGTTCACAATTAACCTGAACCAAACTTCCGTTTGCGAACAGTTTAATTGCTTATCTAAGTTCTTTCTAGTTAAATTAACCAACTTCCGCTGAATTAATCAACCTAGCATCATAATTCTGATTAGCTACTTCAGATTTAGCATTAAGAACAACTTAGATAAAGAACTAGCAGATATGAATCTCTACAGATTAATTAAACTATAATTCTCTGAAATCCTTAATGAGAATCCTTCAACCTAACAGGTGATCTACTCAGACATATTCATCGAGACAGAAGATATCATAAGTAGAAAACCAAATATCATATAATCAAATAAGAACTGGGTTTCAAAATCAAGTCTCTTTCGAGAACAAAACCAGCCCCTAAAATCTCCTAAGAGAATAAAACTTAGTTATGAAGCATAGCCTAAACAATGGCTCAAAAACTCTATTTATAACCTAAAACACGAATTGGGGCTTCTTTGTAAATATCAGGAACTTCTGGGCAAAATTGCAATTTCATCGTTCTTCATTAAACCGTCGTTTGGCCCATCTCGCTGGTGCATCGACCGATGCCATAAGTGTGACGATCGTTGCATCTCGGAAATATCAACAGTGAACTCTATCTCTCGGCCAAATACTCCAATTAGCTCCAGAAAGTGCCAAAATAACCAAATATGCTCCAAATGTGCTTGTACCTAATAAACACCTGAAAAGACTCTAAAACATAGTAAAAGACTCGATAAATAACACATATACCATGGTTAAAAACCCTAAAATCCATGGTATATCAACTCCCCCACACTTAGCTCTTGCTTGTCCTCAAGCAAGACAAAGAACTAAATGTAGTCAAGAGGTTTGAAAACTTTCAGAAACTCATTTCTTCCTAGAAGCTACAATACTCAGATTCCCCTTAGTAAACCACTGAAAAAAATCAATCACAGAATATCAAGACCAACATGTACTTCCCCCAAACTTAGCAACTGTCCTAGGTAAACTCCACAATCACATTCAAGCATTCAAATTCTCCCTACTGACTTCTGCAAGTATTTAAGTGCGGTCTCACCTAAGGAGTATCGATCAAAGGGCACATGGATTCTTACCTTATCAGCTCTAGACCACCATACTATCTTTCTCTAGTCCCTTTCTTCTCTTTCCCTTCTTTAACAACTGATTTTTCCCCACTGGGTATCATTTTATTTTTTTTATCAGTGTTCTTCCCGTTATGGGGTGTACTTTGGACACATTCCATGGATCACATGAGAGAAAATAGTGTTTGCTACCATTCCCATGACCACTTCGGAGTTACTAACTCATCCTCAGTTTTATTATCTTTTTTTTTTTACTTTATAGAAGGGGAGAAGGGAACTAAATAGGATAGGTTGACAGGCTGTGTCAGAACTAACAAGGGAATCCGACACAAAGTATACCAAGCCCTTAGGTGAGAAATCTAAGTCAGTATTAAATTGAAGTCAGTAAAAGGATCCTCTGATACCTGAAGTGATGTGGGTGTTCCCAGTAGGTTGATCTGTGATGGGGTTTTCTAATAGTCATAGATAGATCATGCAACTTCATCCCAACGGTTACTTAAGTTCCTGCAAGTCTTGTAAATCTTCTCAGAAAATCATAGTTTCTTACTTAAACAATTTTGACTCAATAAAACAAAAATTTTTGAAAAAAAAACGGACTGACTCTTAAGAAAACAAAAGAAAATAATTAGTAGAACCTCCCCCCACACTTAAAACACACTGTCCCCAGTAGTGTCAAGCAAGGGATCGGTTAAAAGAAAGAAAAATTGTTAATGGATGTTTTAGTTCTGTCGGGTTTTACCTCTGTCGCTCAAGCACCGATCGTTGCACTAGGTGC
Source organism: Orychophragmus violaceus (assembly GCA_030180135.1). Taxonomy (NCBI): domain Eukaryota; kingdom Viridiplantae; phylum Streptophyta; class Magnoliopsida; order Brassicales; family Brassicaceae; genus Orychophragmus; species Orychophragmus violaceus. Next base: position 38,759,572 of record CM058229.1, read on the forward strand.
ATCGACCGTTACTTGGCGATTGTTCGTTGAGTCTCGATCGTTGCTCAGGACCGCAACGATCGCTGCAATGCGATTCTTTCGTATTGTGACGATCGACACAATGGTGTATCGATCGACGTACTGCGTTTTCACGAACAGTCAGCAAGTTAGCAGGTTAGTCCGTCTGTTTTTGTCAATTTTGATCCCTGCAAGCTGAAAACACTAGAAACAGAGTAAAACCGAAGCAAAAGATGTACCAAATAAAGTACAAATCATCCAAGCATAGTAGAGTCCTAAAAATCAAAAGAAGAAAAGTGCAAAAGAAAAGAAAATGTCAGAATATAGAACCGAAAGTCTGAATATGGAGATCACTCTCACTCGCTCTCATCGTCTATCCCACCATACAGTGCATCGTCATCGGCTGCCTCGGGTGCGGGATCAGTATCAGTCGGAGATCGCTGTCGACGACGTCGGTCAGGTACGGGCTGATGGATCTGTGGTGGCCTCCTGCAGCTGCAAGTACGCACGAAGTTCCAAAGAACTCGAAACATACCATCTGATCTCTCTCTCCACTCTGCCTCAGAGTATGCACCGTAAGCCATTGCAGGCTCTGGAAAGGGACCCACAACGTCGACTGGGGCAGGTGCTGGCGCAGGAGCAGGGGCAGAAGAAGTCGAAGCTCGTGAGGAAGGCTCTCCCAGCGGATGAGCCATAGTCGGAATCCCACGCTGCGCAGACTCAGGAGGCTGAAATCTCAGTGCCTCTAATGTGTCAATCTGTGTCCATCTGGCAGCAGGAATCTCTATACTAGTCCTCCCAGTGGTCGGATCAGTGTAAACCCAAATGCGCCCCTCCTTGAGCCAGGTAGCGCTCTGCAAATGGCTGAGATCCAGGAACTCCCGAGCTGTATCACGCTCTGTGCCATGAAGAGGAATCCCACAATACTCAAAAATGGGAGTAAGTAAACTCCCTACCGTCTCAGTACCAGCTCCATCAAACGGCTTCAGCTGCAGATCAACTAAATGCTGTGCGAAAATAGCTCCCAAGTTGAGACCCGCAGTAGGATCTCTCACGCCAGAACCTCTAAACTGATCTCTCAGCCCCATAAACAGCAACTCCATCTCAAGTTTGCGCATCTTGTTGGCCTCAAACTTGCAAAGCAAGCTCCAGCACAAGATACGCGAGACATAACGCAGCACCGGATGTCTCATCTGCACTACTGGTGTGGTCCTGGAGTTGTATCGACCGCTGCCAATACTCTCCCAGAATGTGCGAGCCTCAACCGGATCCCACTCGAGTGGCATGGCGATGCACCTCGGCTCAGTACTGAACCCGTAGATCCTGCAGAGATCAAGTAGAGGAATCCGATACCTGACTCCCCAACTCATGAAGGTGAATGCACCCACTGTAGCGCTCTTGTGGTCGGGATCCGAGTAAACCACTCTGCAAGTGGCCAATAACTGCCTGACCAGCTCAGGATAGAGATCGTAGTGTCGCATCGGCATTGTCCCTAGACCAATGCCTCTGCATACAGCGAGTACCTGCTCATCAATCCCCAGAATCTTGCAGGTGGAGTAGTCAGCGAACTTGGTCGGCTTGATGATCATCCCACACCAACCACTGTAGAGAAGCGAGTCATACTCGTCCCATCGACTGAGCAATGGCCGCTCTGTGAACTCAGCGGACTTGAAGAAGCGTATAAGGTCCTCCGGCCACTGTCTGGTCGTCTGAATCGGTGTGGCGTCCTCTCTGGGCCAAGGTAAAGCAACTGGCGGCCCGTATCTGTTGTATGGTGCGGGTGGCTCTGACTCCCTGCTAAATCATTGAGGCGGTGGGGTGTAGTGTCGTGTTGCTGTGGAAGCTGTGGCTCGCTTCTTGAGGGGTTGCCTTTGAGATGCCATCTGCAAAAACAAAGTTCAATCAATTATAAGTCTCGGCAAAATTTCACTGTGAAATCACGAAGCATCGACCGTTGCATCTAGGGCATCGATCGTTGCAAGGCGATTTCGTTGTATCGAACATTTCCCAAAATCGCAAGGCAACGACCGTTGCTCGAGAGCAACGACCGTTGCAAGGCGATTTTGCCGCAAACAAATCATCAAAAATCAGTTCAAAATTGTGTTATCAACCACAAAATCAACAACAATCCATCACTAAACAACCTAAAGCATAATCATGTCAACATGCATTCATCAATTCCATCTAAAATCTCCAATTTCTAAAACCCTAAAAGTAAAATCCGAAAAATCGAAAATAGAAGTACATTACCTTGATTTCGTGAGAAATGGGTAGGAGAAACATATTGGGGAGGTAAAAATAAGTGAAATAGTGCTTAGAATCAAAGAAATCGATGAAGAAATGGTGATTTTCGGTTTGGTTTCTCGGTGTGTCGACCAAAAGAAATGGAGAAGAATAAGAGAAAATAGGGTTTAAGATAACTTACCTGGTCGTGGGTGCAACGATCGTTGCTTTAGGGGCAACGATCGATGATGGTCAAGTCAGATTGAACCGGTTTAGCGTGTACCTTAATTTGCAATTGAACCAATTGCAACGACCGTTGCACATGTGAGCAACGATCGTCACACATCTCCAGACTTGTGTTTTGTATCTAAAAACTTATCAAAAACAAATAAAAACGTGAAATCCTAAGAAAAACACCAAAAATGAAAAGGAAAAATAATTAAACCTAGCAGTGGGTTGCCTCCCACTCAGCGCTTGTTTTAAGTCATTAGCTTGACTTTTGGAAATGAGGTCAGAATCATGGAGGTTTCAGTAGAGACTTTGAGTGTCTCTGTGAATACCTTATCATCCATGGTGGTGTGTAAGCAGTAGCAGCATGATGTCGTCCAAGGAACGTCGGGAGGAATGTAGGGTGAGATTTACACTTGGGTGTTTTAACGCTCTTTCCTGCATTCAAAACAGTGGAGTCAGGAGGTTTAAACTTAGAGGATTTATGTTTTACCTTTGGCAAAGATTTGATGTTCGGAGCCTTCTGTTTATGAGTGGTTTTAGGCCTTGAAGATGTTAGAATAGGCTCTTGTGGAACCACCATCTTCTTGTCAACCACCACTGTGCACTGAACCACATCTTTGGGCTTAACGGGAGCTTTCGGGAATGGTAGTGGAGGTTTGTAGGTTCTTTCCTTAGCAGGTCCCTGAGATATGAGCGAAACCGGTTCCTTTCGGGGTGCAACGATCGGTGCATGTGATGCATCGATCGATGTTGTCGTCTTAGCTCGTGTTTCAACTACAGTCTCGGGTTTATCCGCTTCTCGGTCCATTCCAGCCATCTCAGACTCAAATTTCTCTCCTTGGCATGGTCCCGCTTCAATCTGAACTATCCAAGTCAAGAGATCCATGTCAATCTCTGCTGAGTCAGGTGCATCGAAGCTTTCAAACTCAGGTAACTCAACATAAAATCCCCCTCTGTCTTCCACAAATTCCACAGCCTTAACTGCTAGACATGATCCATGATCCATCTGTGTCACATCCTGAATGGGAATGTTGCTGGCATGAGCTTCTTGAGAATCCCTCCTTGGGGTAGAACTTGAAACTTGATCCATCTGTGTGTCCAGCTGTTTCATACGAGTGTTCAAGGATTCAAATTTCTCATTCAAATTAGTGTACAGGTTCTCTAGCTTCGAGCTGAAGGAAGCTGTGTTCTGCTGTTGCTTTTCAATTGATTGTTCTATCATCATCTCCAGTTTGCTCCTTTGTGTAGGAGGTGCCAGATAGGAAGTATAATTATGGTCTCTTAATCCTTGAGCATGCCTAGAACCTTGTCTCTGCTGATGTCCCAATGTATGTCCATAAGAGTCGGCTCCAGCCATATAGTGTACCTCTGCAAATTTATCAGTTTTTGCCTCTGCTCGGAACTGTCTCTCCCTAAGTAAGATGTCGTGGATGCATCTATCTTAGTCTGCATCTCAGCTACTTGCCCAACCAATACATGGTAATCTGGTAAGATGGGGTTTCCTTCCCTATCTATTTGCTGACCTTTTGCGTTGCATATGTGACCCTCTTGGTCTCGTAAAACGCCGTTTTCACCGCGAATCAATATCATAGGCTCCATGGCGCGGAACCTATTGAACGTCTCAGATCTCAGCATCGCTGTTCTCGCCTTGTGTCGATCGATGCAAGGTAGCAACGATCGATGCAGTGCGAATCCAAAATAAAAAAACGTGAGTAAACAAGAAAATTAAAAAGAGTGCCTAGTCTAATTCCTAGTACTAAATCTATTGGTGAACTCAAAGAGTCCCCGGCAACGGCGCCAAAAACTTGATAGGTGTAGTTTTTCCTATTCTACTGCAAGTGCACAGTTAATGCAATCGTAGTATATAAGGTATCGAATCCCACAAGGACTCTCAGTCACACAATAGATTATTAGTGGTTCAGATTAGATTAAGCGAAGCAGGTGTGAAAACAGTAAACGAAATAGCAAAGTAAATCAAGTGAGTTTGTAAGCAATAAGGCGAAGCGTTAGGTTTCAGGAGTTCTCAGGAAATCAGGAACGCAAGCAATCAATCTATCTAGATCTAATCAATAACTGTTCTAGAACTCAAACACTGATATAGAATTAACCAAATTCTTTTGCGATAATTCTCTAAGTCTAAGTGCAGCAAACCAAACTTTCGTTTGCGAGAACTAACAGATTAAACTAGCATTAATTCCAAGTTTGATATGTTCACAATTAACCTGAACCAAACTTCCGTTTGCGAACAGTTTAATTGCTTATCTAAGTTCTTTCTAGTTAAATTAACCAACTTCCGCTGAATTAATCAACCTAGCATCATAATTCTGATTAGCTACTTCAGATTTAGCATTAAGAACAACTTAGATAAAGAACTAGCAGATATGAATCTCTACAGATTAATTAAACTATAATTCTCTGAAATCCTTAATGAGAATCCTTCAACCTAACAGGTGATCTACTCAGACATATTCATGGAGACAGAAGATATCATAAGTAGAAAACCAAATATCATATAATCAAATAAGAACTGGGGTTCAAAATCAAGTCTCTTTCGAGAACAAAACCAGCCCCTAAAATCTCCTAAGAGAATAAAACTTAGTTATGAAGCATAGCCTAAACAATGGCTCAAAAACTCTATTTATAACCTAAAACACGAATTGGGGCTTCTTTGTAAATATCAGGAACTTCTGGGCAAAATTGCAATTTCATCGTTCTTCATTAAACCGTCGTTTGGCCCATCTCCCTGGTGCATCGACCGATGCCATAAGTGTGACGATCGTTGCATCTCGGAAATATCAACAGTGAACTCTATCTCTCGGCCAAATACTCCAATTAGCTCCAGAAAGTGCCAAAATCACCAAATATGCTCCAAATGTGCTTGTACCTAATAAACACCTGAAAAGACTCTAAAACATAGTAAAAGACTCGATAAATAACACATATACCATGGTTAAAAACCCTAAAATCCATGGTATATCAACAGGCCCGGGTAATCTTTG